>PQXI01000143.1:0-94573 GCA_004786145.1 Botrytis paeoniae
CCCCAAAAAAGTCCCCAAATGTGTATGTATGCAAGTGCATTAGATTCTTTACCCATTTCTCCACAACTTATATTAAAAAGCGCTTTTTGGGAGCAAATTTACAATCAATTCAACTCTCCGAACAACCTCCTGTAATTTCCTCCATGTAAGCTCCAGCGGTAGCATACGAGAGTATCTATCCGATGACATAGACCCTTGTATTAGACAATTTCTTCCATTGTGCTTCTGTATATAACTTCTCATTTCTCCGAGCTAAATCATACCATCGAATTATCACCACTCTTTACATTTACATTCTTTTCAATTTCATACCTTCCTTTTCGTTTCACTATCAAAACAATTACATTCGTTGAACATAAACTTGCGGGTCAAAATGCGTTCTGCGATCATCCTCGGAGGCTTGGCCTCAATTGTTCTCGCTTGCGACAACCCAGATACTGATGCTTGTGCCAATGCTTTCACCGTTTCCTCAGCTGCAGCTGGTCCTTTCTGTGCTACTTACACCCAAGCTGCAAACTCAGCTTCCACTGGTCTTCCCGCTTTCGCTACCGCATGCGCAAACAAGCCAAAGAAATTGTCTAGTGCATGCAGTTGTCTTCAAGTAGCAACCACCTTGGCTACTGTTGCCGTAAGTACTCCCCTCGAGAAGGAAATACTCGTGTCTTGATATTGGGGCTAATTCGTCATTAGAAGAGCACAAGTGCCGCTGCCGTCTCAGGCGTAGCTGCCTCAAGCGCTATTGCCGCCCCAGTTGCTGCTAGCTCAGTTGCAGCAGCCGCCAGCTCATACGCCCGAAGCTCCTACGTCAAGTCTGTCACTGCCTCAGTCTCTGCTCTAGCTCACAAGGCAACAACTGGTGTTGTAGCAAGCACTTCGGTCCCAGCTGTTTCATCCGCTGCAGGTGCAAGTGCCGCAGCCATTACATCGGCACCAGCTGCCCCAGCTGGATGCACAGCTACAGCTTACGCTGATATTGCTGACATCATTGCTTCTTGCACAAACATTGTTTTGGACAACATCTCTGCTCCAGCAAGCTCTACCATCGATCTTCAAAAACTCCAAGACGGATCCACCGTTACCTTCTCCGGAACTACTTCATTCGGAACCACTGCTGATTCTGACTTTAACCCAATTGTTGTCAAGGGTACCGATATTACCATTACTGGAGCTTCTGGACACGTTATCGATGGAAATGGAGCTGCATACTGGGATGGAGAGGGTTCTAACGGAGGAAGCGACAAGCCTGATCATTTCTTCGTCGTTAAGGATGTCGTCAACGGTGTTATCTCCAACCTCAACATTCAAAACTGGCCTACTCACTGCTTCGACATTACCGGTGCCCAAGGTCTTACCATCTCTGGGCTTACCCTCGACAACTCTGCTGGAGATGCTCCTAACTCTTTGTCTGGTGATGACCCAGCCGCTCACAACAGTGATGGATTCGATATCTCTGGCTCCGACTCCGTAACCCTCGAGAACTGTGTCGTCAAGAACCAAGATGATTGCGTTGCCGTCACATCTGGATCCAACATTCTCGTCACCGGAATGACCTGTTCAGGAGGCCACGGTCTCTCCATTGGATCCGTTGGAGGAAAATCCAACAACACTGTTTCCGGCGTTACATTCTCCGATTCCACCATCACCAACAGTCAGAACGGATGCCGTATCAAGTCCAACGCTGAAACCACCGGTACCATTGAGAACGTCACATACTCCAACATCAAGATGTCCAACATCAGCGATTACGGTATCGATGTCCAACAAGATTACTTGAACGGTGGAGCTACCGGTGAACCAACAAACGGTGTTACCATCTCCGGCATTACCTTCTCCAGTGTAACAGGTACTACCACTGACGATGCATACAACTACTACATCCTTTGCGGAAGTGATTCTTGCTCCGACTTCACATTCACCGATGTTTCCATTTCTGGAGGTGGAGAGACTTCCACTTGCAACTACCCATCTACTGGATGCCCAGCATAAATGATTGATTTGAGGGAGTGATGAACTTGAGGCATGGAAAGCTTGAGTGAAAAGGAATTCTGGTGAGAAATCAGCTATTGATTGGCTGTAAAAACACAACATTTGTATATATATTTCGTTCTTGTATAACATTCGAGATTAATCTTTCTCTTGAATGTTTAGATCTACTCGAAAATTGATTGATTCTACCAATTGAATGATAAGTGCCCTGTCCGATATTGAGTGCAAAGCGAAGAAAAGTTGAAAACTGTTGTGCTCCAAATCAGCATACATGACAAGCCTTTATCAACCTATCAACAAAATTCCGGGCTCTGATGCCCACTGTAAGACATTTTGTTATCCATCCATAGAACAAGATACCGTCGATTAATAAACCCCAAATTAAATCTCACCAACCATAATCAATATGATTCACTCGATACTGCCTATCCATCTATCTACTTCTTACCTTCGTACATCTTATTCCCCCAAAAATCAGCAAACAAAGCCGCTCCCCAAAACCCCATTTCCAATCCAACCTCCAAAAAGATACGAAAGAATAGCAATTTCTCAAGCCAAATATTCCCTTGCCCTCCCTCTCCTTCCTAAACGAGAAAAATAAATAAAATAAAAACCACTACCCCCAAACTCATCTCCAACCCAAAAACTCAACAACCTCCTACACCCACCCAGCAGTCAAAAAACAGCAAAAGTTAAATGACCTACGCAGGGATCGAACCTGCAATCTCTTGATTCGTAGTCAAGCGCCTTGCCATTGGGCCAGCAGGCCAGTTTGTGATGAACTGTTTTTGTTGTAGATCCTTTTATTGTTTAATTATATAAAGAAAGTTTTCAATGTGTGCATCGGAATAGTGGGGTAATTTTCTTCGATCAAGCGATCTGATAGATGGGGTGCGTTGGGTTTTGGATTAGAATTTTCAAAGATCCGTTTATCCGAGTTTACCCCTTCATTTTTAAAATTTGACGTTTTCATGATTGAATGTACGAAGTAACAAGTTAAGTCACTACCTAATAGGAACTATTCTCAAAATTTCGAATGATTATCTGGCTAATCATTTTCTGATGTCTGACACCTGACATAGTAATGGTTTGTGTATCAATAGCTAGATAGTCATAGATTAGAATAATTCCATGTTGCGTTCCTCGATGATAATCACATGGCTTGGGTATTTGTGTGTTGAATGTAAATAGAGAAATCTTTCTTTTGGGGAGAGTATTGATTGTCAACAATTACAAGAATCGACTCAAAGATTCAATCATCATAATCATCGCGATTTTTGCAAGCAGTTGATATAGCAGTCCATGAGTGCCTCCGAGAAATAAGTCGCAATTTGCATGCATGCTATCACATATCAAAAATCCATACATACACATCATATTTGACGAGGCACATGCAAAGCTTTTGATATCCTCGACATAGCCTTAATTGTTTTTATTGGCAATAATGCACTGACAAAAGTATAAATGAATGTGTTTCCTGTCAATCTACAAAAGTAGGATAGAACGAAAGATCTTTCTCAATCAGGGCTTCGATAAGCATCTCATGCAGCAAGCTGAACATCAAGTCTCTTGAATCCACCCTTGTCAGCAACTTCCTGTTGCAAAACAACCATTCTCTTCTGGTCACCAGTTGGATCAGCCGAATCGCCTTCAAGCTTCCATTCGAGGAATTCGTTGGTGTAGTTGGGACTGAAATCTTCATTCAAAACACCAAGACGTTTACCATACTTGGTGACCTTTTCCCAATCACGTTGAACGTTCTTGAGATCTTTCGAGAAATATGCGTAAGAACGCTCAAAGATCTTACGGTTGACAGGAGAAGCCATTTCAGGTTTGATATCAATGTATGTCTTATAAGCGTCGGATGGAGAACCAAGAACGTTGTCAGTTGCTCGTTTGACGGCCTTCATGAATCTTCGGATCTTCTCTGGATTCTGTGCAATGAATGCATCATTTGCTGTTGTCAATTAGCTAGGTACCCCAAGTGTTTGGGCTGGAGAACGCACCAATATACAAAATGGAACAGAAGCAACAACACCCAAGCTCAGCAAGCTCATCAATACGGAGCATTTGAACATCGGAGCGGGGGCGACCTTGATTTGCGAGCCACTCTTCAAGTTCGACCATTTGTACGTTTTCCAATCCGATGCCGGCATGAATAGTCCCCTCGATGATAGCCTTTGAGACATTCATGCCGCAACGAACAGCTTCATAATCAGTTGGCTCCATTCCATAGTGCTTGGTCAACTCATCGATTTGGATCTATGATCGAGGATTGTTAGATTGTTATAGCGACTTGAGTATTCAATGCATACTTTTCCAAATTCTCCAACATATCCAATCTTCTTTCCTTTGAGACTGCGAAAGTCAGTGGTAATCCCACTATCCTTGAGATAGACCACTCCGGTAAATGGCTCATCAAGCAAGGAGCCGATCGAGGTAACGGGGAAGTCCCGAGCTTTAGCGGCAAGAGTATGGATCATGGCTTTGAAACCCATATCGACTTTTCCAGAGCCGATGATTTCGGTAACATCTGGTTTACTCAATCAGCTACCACTCAAATGAAATAATTCGAGTCTTTGATTGCTAACCACTGGGATCATTAGGCTCAAGAAGAGCTACCTTGATTCCTTCATCGGCGAAGTATCCAAGCTTTTGAGCAAGATAGACGGGTGCATGATATGGCGTTGCGTGCCTATTGAAAAGCAATTTGTTAGATTTCTCCTTTGCTTCAAATGAGCTCTTCCAATCACTTGAAGCTACAGTTAGATTTATGTAGCCTACCAGTTCATCAAGAATGTGATTTTATCAGTCGACATTCTGTTGATCAGGTAGCTAATAAATGGTTAGAAGACTCGCATGGGGAGGGAAGGGGAAGCATGTCCTTTCGCTAGAATTATCTAGATCAAGTTCATATGTACGGTGTAATCTCAGATCCAAACTCTATCCATCGCTGACTTGAAACCATAGATGGACAGAATTTGGAACACCCGCCATGCCTTTGTTACACGTTACCTTGATCTGAGGATGATTCATAGCGTGAGAGAGCCACGCTTCGGTTCTTATCGAACATACTGAGTCGATTTGGTGCGAGTAAGATAATTGAGAGTTGAAGTGATTAGAGTTGATGTTGGAATGTTCGAATTGTGAGTGTTGAGAGAAAATAAAGGAAAGGAAGAAAGAAAAGATAGAGGGGTAACTCCATTATAAGGTACAGCTTGTGGTCAGCTTCGGCCTTAGTGCGGGGTAAAATCAACGTGCACCCACCATGATGCAGAAGCCAAGATGATCTATTGATCCCAACAAAATCATGTCCTACCAATGAGAAGCTCGAGGTATGACTCGATTCAATTAAACGTGCAAATCAAGAACATTTTGCCGGTTAAATGGATTGTCGTCACCATCCATAAGGAAGGTAACTCTAGATATGAATTGTGAACGGCGTCCTGAGTACACATCATAAACTCAGATTTGGTTCCGTTTACACGTGGTGCAGGCATTAGGCTTTAATGCCTGCATGTGGTTCTCGCAGTGCTTCTGCTCTAAGTCCATGTCAGCCACTTGAGGTCGTACGGAACTGCGTCGGAATAGTGCTCGGAGACTGTTTTGTGCTACTTGCTTAGATATCGCATCTGCAGCAGCAATTTCAATGCTTCCTCCGAGCACACGCATTTGGGAAACAACACCAAGGGCGACAGCTGGAGAGAGCGGATAAGTATGCTAGATACAAGTCTCCATGGTGGTAAAAATGCGACTCGCCTGAATTTGTAGAACCTGCGTTTATCGTGGTGCTGACATTGCATCAATTCTATCATTCATTTCAGCGTTAGGTGAAGTAAACGAAATGCCCACACAAAATTTGCAGCTGACAGAGTCATGCCAATTCCTCAAGCAAGAATCACTTGAAAGATGTAGTATTTCGGCTCTATTACAACCAGAAATGATGGCTATCAATGACAAAGTAGCACCCCTTTGTTTCTCAAGAACTGCGTACTTATCATTTCAATTCGCCTACATATACTGTAGTATAAAATTGATATAAGACTCCTCTTGCTGTCTATAAGGAGCTGATTGTTGGGATCAGCACCGCGCTTTAGAAGTAAGTCGACAACATCTTCATGACAGAATTAAGCCGCGATCACTAGAGGATTACGATTCCATCTGTCTCCTATCGGCTCCGGCGTCCAGCGAATTTTGTACAATCTCCACATTACCCAACTCTGCATAATATCTTGATAAGTCCCCGAACTCAGGTGGAATAAGCGAATCTCCGAAGGAAGTATCCATGTATTGGAACATTTCCCGGGTTTCGAAGTAAAGA
This sequence comes from Botrytis paeoniae, assembly GCA_004786145.1. Taxonomy (NCBI): domain Eukaryota; kingdom Fungi; phylum Ascomycota; class Leotiomycetes; order Helotiales; family Sclerotiniaceae; genus Botrytis; species Botrytis paeoniae. The sequence continues at coordinate 6,308 of PQXI01000143.1, forward strand.
GACATGGATAGGTCAGCACCTGTATCTGATCTTCTGTTGACATGATCATGAGGTTGGCCGCACAAATCCAAATCATTGGAGGTGGATTGTGCAAGCGGATATACAGCCAAACGAATCACATTCATTTCTCCTCGTAATGCAACTCCCTTGATAGAGCGAGGCTCTTTCTTTTCTCGCCACCAATCATCGTGATGTAGATAATGGGGCGGGATCTTTTCAAAATCAGGCAAGTGCTCTTGAAACAACGTTAACATGTTGGTACTTCCAGCCTATGCAGCAAGCTGTATTGGGGGAGGAAATATAAGGTTTTCTGAAGTTGGACAATAGCATTCTGAAAGCAAGCGGGTCGCTAAATTTATATCATTGGAATAGCCTGCTGCGCTCGAGAGATTTAAGCCTGGGTTCGATGCTTCATTTTCGCAGTAAAATCTCCATCCTCTCCATCCGTCACGGGTGTCCGGAAAATATGCCCCTCGCTCCAGTGCGAGCCAGCATAATGAGTTGACTATTGATTCAAATCGGCTGTCGTCTCACGACACAAACTTTCGGCCACTTGCCGTATGTCAACGAAGTGTCCTACTTCTGGATCCGTCTCATTTTGATCCCAATATACAAGATAGAATTGCCAAATTCTGTCAGCACAATGCCTTTTTCGGATGTATCAAAGCTCCATAGACTTAAGGTCGCGAAATTCATCGTAGAATGCAAAGTTATCGAACAGCCTCGACTCAAAGAGAGCAGGGCGCAGGTGATTTTGGAACAGTTCTAGTCATCATGAGCGAGTTTTGACGGCAGTAGGGAATAAACGATACTGCAAACGAGCTTCAGTCTGAGAGCTCTAGTGAGCCCACGTGAAAAGACGGCATGAAGCAAAAATTTGTGACAAAGGTCAAGTGGAACTTCGAGAAGATTCATTTCTCCTGTGATGGACTTGTATAAAACGGTGGCACGGTTTCTTCTATGATGTGTTTTGCGAGAAATAGGATCTCTAGTAGCGTTATGATGACAGAGGAATTAAATCAGTAATCATAGCCATGAAGAACGAGCAAAGAACTGCGTGGGGCTATAACACCCACGCCGCTGACGGCATACTTTCTCTCATTTTCGAGAATGAGAGTATCAAATAAGCGCAACTGTTCATAACATCAAAGATTAAAATTAGTACCTTCAACTGGTCTCGTCGCATAAAAAATCTCATGCCTATCGTTAATGATCGACGAGTCGCAACACGGAAAATCTGACATTATGAAATTGACGAATAATTTAAAGAACATGCTAAAATAAAAGAATACCGGTCCCACGAGTTCTGAAAGGACGATAAAAAACCTACAGTGGCCGAATTCTCACCAGCTACAACCAATTTTAATGTGAAGGAATACCGTAAAATGATATCTGCAGACAAAACATCAAGTGACAGCAATCTTGTTGCATACAAAGCCGGATTCGCGATCAAATCTTCGAGTATCACATTGTAGAGAATTCGAGGAATGCAAATGTCGACGTGCGCTCTGGACTTTGTTCTAGCAATGAGATAGTGTCTGAGAACTGTGTATAAATGCAATATAATGGGTGCATTTCTAATCTCTCATCTTGTCAGTCCACTGAATCGATTCTACTTACCATCTTTGTCTCGATCTATTTCACCCATCCAGACTCACATAAGTCTAAAGATTGAACCTCATTTCAGCAACCTACCCTCACCACCTTCGTTTGGGAATTCAATTCGAATCACAAATTCTCCACCCCCCTCATGGGGCATCCTTATATCTTTACACATAATGCCTTAGTCCGTCTTGGAAGCTGCCACTGTGGCCATCTTAGAACTCACTGATGTCTTTGCTGCTCCAATTGCTATCACCCAGGTGAACACGGCGATTTTGACTCTGACGCAGCTTTGATTCATGACGTAGCAGGGGACAGTACGCAACCTGATCTTACGGTCCATGTCAAGTAGATGTGGTTGGTGTAGAGTTGCTGATGATTCATACCCCAGTCTGACAATAACAGTTCCTGGATAACGAAGTCCTGGTATGTTGAATGTATTCTTCTCCCGAACAATTTGAATCTCTGGGATAGACAAATCTAGTGGCTTGCTTCTTCTCTTGTAGTAAATCTCCTAGAATAACGCACCTTGCTACTTAATCCATTTTGAGGAGGGGGGGAGGTCGGGTTTCTGGCTTTCTCTGGCAAAATCTCCATGTATTGATATCTTGCTACATTTGCATCTCATTTTCCAACACAAAGTTTGAGCCAGCACGTCATTTGCAAAGGAAAATCTCGCAAATTTTCTTCAGTAAATGACCGAGGCCTGGAACTGATCCATAAATGAGACTTTAATGTAGCAAACAGAATAGTGCTATAGAGATTTGACTGATTATTCTCAGACCGGACCTTATAATGTTTCAAATACTTAGGTAGTGTAATAATTAAGAAAAGCTTACTCTCGCTTCATGATGCGCAATGAGGTGATAACTCCAAGGAAACCTCCGGTCTTGTCTTACTGTAGATTTAGTTCCAGATTTAGGAATCCCAGCACGGCCTGGAATTCTGTATTGAGTAACAGCACATAAAGTTAAACACTTTCCAGTTTATTCTATTTCATAAGAAAAGTTAGGATTAAAACTAGAATCGCGTATTGAGTAACGCAACGCGTATTCATCCAACTGTTACAGATACTTAGCGTTGTCCCTAAACGAGGAGCGCCGAAATCGAATACATTTAACCTAAATGGTTGATTCGTATTTCAAGGTACAACAATGTCGACTGTTCTAGGATATACACTTTTTCGAGCAAATGCCACTAACAGAGTGACCCCAGGCAACAAAAAATTTAATCTTGAAGTAAAAAGTCGCGTTTGCTGGTTTGTGAATTCGATTCGACTTCCCTTTTGGACTTCACTTAGGGATAACTTGGCTTGCAATGGATTGTGTGCAAGAAAGCCAGTCTCGACGTGTGCCCTCCAGCCTATGTTCAGAATATCTTGTAACATAAGCCAGAAATTTTTTGCCTTGACTGATGAGTGATGTACAGAATGAATATTGTCGTAAAATGCACAAAAAAAGTGGCACACTGGCGCCTTTTGTGAAACGAAATACAACTCGAACAGAGCCATGCGGATAAGCAATTTTTTGACACAACAATCTTCGTGTGAATTATAAATCGATTAATCCCAAGCTTAGAAATCCTCCTATCTATAGGAATTGTCCATGGTATATACAAATCAAAACCAGCGAATCCCTCTCTTGATATCCATCGTTCGTATTCCAAAATCAGAGATGGGAATGTAGTCGAAGCCGAGTTCAAAAACCGGAAGTAACGCCAGGAATGTAACGATGTGGTCAAACAATTGAATGATCCACCAGTCGGAGAATAACGAATGCGGCTGTAGCAATAACGGTAATGGTACGATGACCCAAAGGGGTTTAAATATGTGATGTTGTGTAATAATACTGGTAGTATTCATTCGGTACCTGCCGGTGGAACATCTCCATCTTTTGTAACAATTACGTAGTCAGCACTGGTCCTGTCCCCATCAACGAGTTCGTATTCACCTTCGCTAGCACCTGGGGTAGGTGGTAGAGCTCCTGGGATATGTGATGCTAGAGCTGTTATGTATGATTGTTCTGGCTTTGGGGCAGCTGGCCTGGATGCGAGACTCTCCCCGCTTATTCCAACACCCCGCGACGCGATATTGTTTTCAAATTTTGGTTCTAAAGGGCTTATAGGACCGTCTGTAGACTGTTGTTGAGAAACTGATTTCCCTGGTGAGTAGCTTCCGGGGCTTGCTGCTGCTTGTTTGGCCTTTAGTCTTTCCTCGGTCGCTTTAAGTCTGGCTTCGAGTTCTTCGAGTTCGGATGTTTTTGTAGATATTTCATTCTTCCTGATAGATAAAAATATGATCTTAGTATTGTGTTGTTGAAAACAGTGCTGTTGGAAAGAATGCAAGAATTATGAGGCCATACTTCTCAGAAACTATAGCGTCGAGGTCCTCGCTGCTGTCAAGCTTGAACAAATCATCCAATGCGAGAGCGAATGATCGTGCCATTTGACTAAATAACTATTAGTCTCATAACACAGCTTCCAAATCCATCAAACCTACGATTGTGGCCTGCCAGTTGGCACAAATTGACTATCGAGTTCGGCGTCGGACATGATTGATTGTGAAGTTAAAGTATCTCGAGCTATCTGGATATAGGGCTGTAGCTTAAACAGTACCCCGTAAGTGAGATCTTCGGGTACGCAGCACGAGATTGAAAGTTGGAGGTTGGGTATGGAATGTTCTTAGAATGGTAGATGGAAAAATTGTCTTGTTATGATAAGAGTTGGATGGTTTCTGGAAAAGTAGAAAACCTTAAGATTAACAGATTCCGACTTCTTCTTGTATGTGTTAATGAATCGTAATAAGTTTGATGCGGATCTCTTGATGCGGATCCTCTGCTTTCATAGATTGGAGGTTGGCACCTTAAAGAGAAATAATAGGGGCTGCTAGACTAGTGTCATGTGAAATTAATGGAGAAGCTTTTGGTTCGTTCTTTCCATCAGCTGGGGGTTACAAATGACGAGGAGTGGATATATATATGATCAAAATTCAGGAACGATCTTAAGGGCTTTTGGTTCATGACATTTTAATCAAAATATGAAAACGTCTAACGAGGTGAAGTTGTCTCGAATGAGAGTGGTAAGGGGAATAGTCAAGTGGAATGTGAGGAATGAATGCGTATAAATCCTGTCAGCTAAAGCCACTCAAGTAAATATAGATCTATGAAAATAGAATAATCAGACCAGCTCTATGCTGGTAAATTGATGTATCGAAAAATTAACAATAGCTAGATAACATTCAGATATTTGGCATGAAGATCATCATTAAGCAATACCCAAATTGGCAAAGGTAAGGTTTCCTATGAGGGGCAATATTCCTAGAAAGTTTTATCGGTTCATGAAGCAGATGAAAAGCAAGTTCGTAAAGCATTGATGTGGCTATCAACAACGCATAAAGGTATGTCTTCGGGAAAAGGATAAATGGATGGGTAGGATACTGGACATAAATAGGGCATAGATTGAAAGTATATTTGAATAAGATGACAGGATACCTCTTCAATGCCATGCATACATTAGAACACTTTTATTCTCCCTTTCTCGAAAAATTTCTCAAAGAGTTTAGACGACCCCTTTAATGCTAATAAGAAGCGACAATTTCAACTTGGGTAAGTATTCAATTGAAAATACAAAAACTAATAAGAGGTGGTAGGTAGTCTTCTTGAGAAATAGCAGAGTCGGGTAGGTAGGTAGATAGGTAGGTATCGGTACTCGAAAACTTTATAGTTTACTCCAACTACGTTCATCGTCATAGATATCGGTAGATACTAGATCGATAGTAACTCTTACTGTCAACTCATAGCGGTAGATAACTCTACCCGTCATAATCTGATGAGTGTCTGGGTGAATAGCTGAACGATCTACAGCGCTGTTTTAGGTTTATGAGAAGGGTAAAATCCTTGACACTGGTGACAATGCTGAACTCGGTATACTGGATATGCGAAGCAAATATAGTGTGGGAGTGTAGCTGGCTTGATTGTGAAAAGACTCGCGAGCTGGAAAGAAAAACACCATCAAATCACCATGGCTATGTAATACATACTCCGTGGGTAGGTATGTAATCTTACATACATAACTTCATATGTCTACACTGTACATCGCACCTTTCGAATTATTGGAATGCTTCATCGACGATTTCCAACAGGAAAATCCCAAAGAACTGGGGGATCTTCAAATATACCTAGGTAGCCGACCGAAAGCTGGCTTTAAATTCCGAGTCCAATTCCAGTTCCATTTCTACTTCCACTGGATCTGATTTTGTTTTGTTTTTATTTTGTTTTTATTTTATTTTGATGGAGGCACGTGACCCCCCCTCTAAAAAATTTGGGCTAGGAAGCTACCTAGTAGGTATTGTTATGTTCAGAACGGAACATGCGAATGTGAAATGGTATGAATAACCTCATACTCATAAATTTGATCATAAATCAATCAATTGTTGTCCCCATCAACCACGACCAAAATTTCTATCAGTCGCGATCAATTATAACTCTTGATAAAGATTTAATCCTTCAGTAGGTTTTCGCATCGATTATATCGCTTTAAATGCATCATTAATTATTTGAAAAAGGTTGTCTTGATACTCTGAACCTTTTATCAATTTAATCGCGAATTTGATCCACCTAACTTTCCTCTTCTTCGTCGTGGCTCCTCTTCACCCTCCCAAAAGTCGTGGAAATCCCCTCGAAAGCTGGCGAGGAGGATACCGTGGCATGAATACTACTACAGCCTATACGCCTCTTGAATGTTTATTGTTATTTCAATCTTTAGTCGCATATGGCACCGATCCAAACTCATTTACTCAAATTTCTCAACTTCTGACCAATAATTCCCTGGTTAAGGATGGGGAAACATACGATGCTGGAAGGCTGAGTGCGGATTTATTGGGGGATTTATATTTACGACTTCTGCGAGAGGAATTGAAGAATGATACAGAGCAAGATGTGCAAGAAGAAACTGGACCGTCGCCGTCAAAAAAACGAAAACTCTCAAGTCCACATTTGCCAACTATCAAGGATGCCCAACCTTATCGAGAAAAATTGCCAATTTTAGTGGAGAGGTTATATGAGCGGTACAAAGATTATATGGTACGGGCGATCAGGGAAGATGAGGAAAACTACCGAGCTGTTCAACGAGATATTGCGGCAATTGAGAGAGGAGATTGGGATGAGAGAATATTGAGAGAAGAACGGGCGGTCACGGAACAGAATGGGCACAAACAAGTTGCGGATGCTTGCATGAAGCCGAATGGTACCACTAGCAATGTTCCTATCACAGAGGAAGGTATATCGAAGGAATCCAAACCTTTGGATAGCAGACTACAGGATCCACGGCCGACAGAACCTAGGCGTCTGGAGCCCCAGCTGCCACAAATCAAGTCATTTGAGATAGCTATTCCTCAATCATTACCTCAAAATGTAAGAGAGCAATCAAGAACAAAAGCATCTCCATCTCCCGGTCCATCTCCAAGAACCGAAGGTCGACCAGAAGGTTTGGCTATCAGTGATGTTTTAAACACTCAAAATTCCACCCCCGTTCCTCCCCCCAAAAATGTCACGGAACAGCAGCCTCGAAATGGTATGCAACATGGGGTACCACCAATGGCTCATCAAAGATCTGGCAGTCATGGTCCACATGGTCCATCTCCTTTACAAACTCAGGCTCATTCGCCACAACTTGGTCCTCCTCCTTTGCAATGGGAACCACCATTTCACCCCGGGGGTCCCAATCCTCCACAGTTCCACAACCCTCAACCTGGATCGCCGCATCCATCTCCACACTCCCAGTTTTACCCCCCACCGTTCCCTTCATATCCTCCTCATTCGTACCCGCCCCCTAACCATCGAAATTCCCTACCAAGTCCACATTTACCTCCGCCCCATCATTCTGTACCATCATCTCCACTGAACCCACAATATCAACAAGGCGTTCTCTTACCACCCCCCCATACAATGGGTAGGCCTCCAAGTACTACTGGCACGCAACTAGATGCGTTAGCAGACGTTGCTGGGCAGCAATACCGTGCGAATTCTGGGTCTCCTATGGCTCAGCAAGGACCTTTACCTCCGGTCTCTTTGCCTCCAGGGTCTATGCCACAAATTCCACCTCACATGCCATACACACATTCATTCCCACCTCCACCTCCACAAAGACCTCTCTCCTCGACTGGCCATCCTCCTCCACAATGGATCCCTCCCTTCCAATCACCACCATACCCATTACCATATCAACTTAACGGACCTCCAAATGCACGACCGCCATTTCCCCGACCAGAACTTGTTGCTCCGGAGAACAGGCAATATAATTCACCTTATAATGCGAATCAAAGTCCACGGCCTTCTCTACCCATTAATAATTCAGTGCAGCCAAGACCGCAACTATCGCAGCCTCATACTCCGTTGTCTCAAGCACCTCAGACATTCATGACTGGAAGTGGCACTAAATGGACACCAAGACCATCCGGCGCTACTCCACGATTACCCAGAGAGCCTTCTCGTCCACAAGCCGAAGCTCTTAGTCCCATATTAAAACCTAAAGTATTACCTCAATCAGTAGAAAAGTCTCCACAAAAGAAATATCGGCCAAAGCATGATCCTATCAAACCGGGCAACACCAACACACCGAACACGTTACGCAAGCGAGCTGGCAGTATAACCTCAACTCCCACTATTGGCCCATTTAGAAGAAGTCAGTCGGTACAATCACATGCTGACGAGCTCTCTCTGGATAACGAAGGTTCTGGTCTTCACTTCAAACAAGAGGTCGCAACACCCCGTGGCGTTGGTGATGTAGCCGATATAGCGACTGATGACAGTACAAGTCGGCAATCAAAAATCCCACAATCACCTCGTCAAGCAATGAAACGAAAACGTCTTGATAGTCCCGAACTTAGGGAACCCCGTGGCCCACCCCTGTTCGTTTTATGGACTCGTGCATTCCCAAAGATTAGTGTATCTGCCTTAGAATCAATTAGTGGTCATCGGAACGCGAGCACATTTGCAAATCCCGTCAAGGAGAGAGATGCTCCTGGTTATAAAGATCTCATTCTTCGTCCACAAGATCTCAAATCTATTCGAACGGCTATCACGGCTGGACATAAAGCTGCGGCGGCTGCAGCTGCTGCTCTGGCTACACCAGATGATCAAGGCCAATCAAGTGCATGGCTGCCTATCGCTGAAGATCTCATTCCTCCAAAAGGCATAATAAATTATGCTCAGTTTGAAAAAGAATTGATGCGTATGTTTGCCAATGCTATTATGTTTAATCCCGATCCTGATCGTGGATTTGGTAAAGCATTTGAGAATAAGAGGAAAGAGTCCGAGAGGGGAGCAGTGTATGAGATTGATGAAAATTCATTGGTGAAGGATACCAGAGCTATGTTCATGGATGTCGAAAAAGATATTGGAGCACTGAGAAGTGCAGAGAGGAGAAGCGAAGAGGCTGCAGAAAGAGAAGCTCTTGGTGGACCTTGGGGTATTAGACATACAAATAGTCATGCTGCACCTGATGATGATGATGATGACGATGATGAAGTTGACGAGCTAGCAGGGGATGGTGATGGCGTTGTAGGGAACGAAAGTGGCACGATAAAAAGAAGAAGAAAGGCTTAGGGTAGTGACTTCGCTTCGTAGTGTTAGTCGTCCCTCAATGGAGATGTAAATATTATTGTGCTATGAGACATACGTTAATAATGAAAATGAGAGACATTCTCATCGAATATACTGGTTTCTGAGTTTATTCGCTAGTAATACGGTGAGACTGGTGATTAATGACAATGTTTTTATGGTCCAGGAGAATTTGAAAGACTAAGGTAGTGTCATCTTACATTAAGCTATGAAATCATGTGTAGAGATAGGATAAGAGTTGCATGGGTCAACTATTGTTGGGAATCTATAGACTTCTCCTAATAGCATGAAATAATTTACGGAAACCTCACTGGACTTTGGAGCCCCCAAAAGAGGAACTCATGAAGAGTAAAATATAGAAGACTTACTTAAGTTCTCGCTTTATATAGATGAGATTAATGGATATAATGGGCTTCAATAATGAAATGTGATAAGTTTAGATTTCAGGAATATCTATTGCGGAATTGAGAAGCGGGCATGTCAATTGCTTGACAAATCAGGGGAAGAGGTATGTATCAGAAGAGTTAAGATGGGGTATTTCTCTTTTGGGTCAGTTACTGTATTTATGCTTCACCTAGCTGTTTTCGTATAATGAACATATATTTCGCTGATTTGGTATGATATAGTGGCCTTGTAAGATGCGGTTAACAACCTATCGTTTGAGAATGGGAGTTATTCACGTATTACCAAGCCCTAGCTCATCTGGCTGAGATCACTCAAAATGATACATAGGATTTTTCGTCAAATGAAAGAGGCATCTTTTCAACTCAGCATTGGAAACCTTCGCACATCTATGTTCGAGACTCAAAGGGTAATCTGTCATTACATTTGCCATTATACTATGGTTGACAGAATTAAAGACACAGAACATGTGGACTGCGTCGATGTTTTGAAAGCTGCAACCATCAACGAAGACTTGCAAGGTACTACTGCCCTGGAAAGGTTTCGAGAGCAGCTTTTACGCTGGAAGTCTCAAGAATATGTGCGTAGCCCGTTGCTATATGAACACCACCAAAAGCGAAACTAGCAGGAATATTGTGATATCTAAGAAAAAACGTTTGAGTACATAGGTATATAACAATTCGACTCGCGAAATTTGTTCGCGCCTCTTAACTCTCAATTCCATGAACCAACGCCTATCTAATACGTGAACTAAACGACCAAGATCTTTTCAATTTAACCATATGTACTGCGAAGCATATAAGAAGCAATCCTCAGTCCTATAAATCTATACACTCGATAGTTTGAATTGCCCCCCCTTCGCACCCTTAAAAACAAAACAAAAGAGCATGGAAACTTAGCTTTCCTCGGGCGATTCATGAAGTACAGAAAGCATAGAGCTCATGGAGCTGACGCCACTACTATAGTAAGACCTAGTAAAAATTAGCAATTTCTTGCACGCAAGTTTACCACCGAATTTCAGTAAAACCCACCCATCGTCGTCTCTCCGGAACATCCTGCTATCTGGACTAGTTGCATAATCTCCATTTGCATCTCTTTCCCTATACCTTCCTTCATATCCGTGTTCATTCTCAATATCCCTCATTTCCCTTTCCATATATTCATTGTCACCTTCCAGCTCGCTTATAGCCTTCTCTAGATCGTGTAGTTCCTCGGTATCACGATATCGTAAATAGTCTGCCTCAGTCATTACTTTCATCTGTGGTATCGAATCTGATGTGAGATGTTTTCGTTCTTCAGATTCAGAATTTCGGCTCCGGCTATGACAAAGTTCTTTCTCTCTGTGAATTGTGTCGCGCGAGTCGGATCGTCCACGTTGGTTACTATATTCACTACCTGAAGAATGGCTTAGCATGCACTTTCCCAGGGGAATAGTCGAGGAACTCGTCACTTACCAGACTCGCCGGAAATCATGGAATCAATTTCTTTCCCCTCATATTCCTCCTCAACCTTACTTGACCAGCAACCCATATCTTAAGGTATCCTATAAGTACCTAGGTATGTAAGACTCTTTAACTTTTGGGTATCAAAAATAGACAGTGTTGTGTCAGCAACGTGAATAAGAGGATCAAGCACCGGGCTTCAACTAAAGAGTCAAACATCTTCATGAGAAGCGGCATGAGAGATGTAGATATCACCAACATCATTGAGAAAAGGCTGAAGCGGTTCAATTTGGGTCGAGACCTTAATCATGGTTGTTTATGATGTTGGATGTTGGGTTAATCGCAGTGTGGCGATGTGAACAAACGCTGGCCATTGTCACGACCTAATTCACCAAGATGTGTTCATTGTTATTCATTAGACCCATACATGATAAAGAGATGATATTGATGGATGAGGTCATTGGAGTTATACATCTATCTATATGTCATAATAAGCATTCGGAATAATTTGTGAAATCGTCCCAAGATGTTGGTTAAGATGTACGAACTTTGGAGCTCGAGGATAAGGATAATGATAAGGATGTTGTCGGGGTCTAGGTTAAATTTTTAGCGCTTAGGTAAGTCGTTTTACAGGTGCCTCCAGAATGGACGGGCCCCTAAAACGCGCTAAAACTTGCCGATCAAAAGCCTACAACGCAAAACATTCATTTCTCACCGTTTAACTAACATCCTGTTCCAGCTTTCCAGAGTTTTCCCGTTCAACAATGAGGTCAAGGAGGTCAAGGAAGAGCGCATAAGAGCGAAATGATGAGCAAGGACATTGAACTTCTTTTAAGGAATCGAGATTTGCCGCTTCAAGTTTGTCAAGCCACATCGATGCATCCTTGAATATAGAACCCGCGCGGCGACCAAGCGCGATGAAGAAATTGGACTGGACGCGCATGTTATTGTCTGCAGAACTATTACTGTCGCGCTCTAGATCCGGGAAGATCTAGAATTTAAATCATTTTCAAGATCTGTGCAGCTTGTCAAACATATGACAGCACGGATTATACTTTTGGAAGATGTTGAACAAAGGCTTTTTTTATCTTCGTCCGTGGTAGTTGCGCACATTTGCGCGAGTTTGTCACATATACTAGAGATGATAGTGGAGTTTAATCTCTTGGCAAGCTCTCCGTCCTCTTCTCAAATTTCTTTTCATTGGTAGTTGCAGCTCATGATGAACATTGTGGGGATTGTTTCCGATGAAAGTTTCATCTGGACTGATAATGTGCATTTGGTGATTTGAGTCAGTTCGGTAGTGGTGAGCTCAAACTTGCTCATTGCAATTGGCTGATGTCTTGGCAATGGGTTGATAATTGAAGGCTTCCTATTTCTCGAGCTCGATCGTTTACTTTTGATATTCGACTTCATTGCTGGCAATCTATCTTCCTTTTTGTAATACCGACATCTAGCAGACATCATGGAGGCCATTGAAGCTCGCCATATCCAAATGGCGGATGATACGTCAATCATGGAACCACATTGGGGATATGTTGCTCGTGTATTGCCATGTACGAATGATGCTGGTTCATGTGAATATCTGGATGCTGTTTATGTAAGTCATTATGCCAGTTGTACTGCTTTCAGAACTGTATTATATGCCGCTTCCGACAGACTATCTTTCATCCCTTCTGGTAATACGACCAATATCCATCATTTTGACACTGACATTCTCTAGCATACACACGATATATCTATGCTCTACACTTTTATCTTATGGGCAGTAATCGGAGGCATTCTGGTTATACTAACTACTCTACATTTCATAAAACCTTCAGGTCAAGCTTCTACCAAAGCTAGAGACTCAGAGATACAAAGTAGCGCGGGTAATTCATCCTGGTATTATCGTGCATGGCGTGGAACAACAGCTGCTTTCCGACGATATCTCCTTCCAGAAAGCTTTATCAAGTTCTTTGGACATGTAACCAGGTTGCAGGTTTTGATACTAGCAATCATGCTAGGTTACTTACTCATCTTTACGTGAGTATTGCGCCCTCTTGAGGATAGGTTTTGTACAGTACTGATATTGTTCGACAGATTTGTTGGGGAGACCTACAAAAGATGGATAACTCCTGTCAAAAAGTCGACTCTGTTCAATACCCGATCTGGTCTCGGTGGTTTCTCCGACCGTTTAGGAGCATTCGCGTATGCATTAACACCATTTACGGTACTCCTTGGTACTCGGGAATCAGCTCTAAGTCTCGCGACCGGAATTCCTTATCAATCGTTCAACTTCTTACATCGCTGGATCGGTCGTGTTATTTTCATTCAATCCGCTGTACATACGTTTGGCTGGACACTTATCGAAGCACGTTTATACCAACCACAACCGACTACATGGCAAACTTTTATTAAAGAGCCTTATATCATCTGGGGTTGCTTTGCATTATCATTTGTTTGCTTCCTATATGTTTTCAGTATTCGAAGAGTTATCCAATGGACAGGATACGAGTTCTTCAGGAAGACTCATTATGTGGTGGCTTGTTTATATATTGGTGCATGCTGGGGCCATTGGCAACAATTGAAATGTTGGATGATTGCCTCTCTCGGATTATTCTTTATTGACCGAGGGGTGAGGATATTGAGGACCTTGCTAATTCATGTTGGATACTTTGACGCCAGTGGTAACGCAGGTAAGCACTTAAAAAGATACTTGATAGTTGGTTTCACTTGTTAAATAATTCAGGCCTCGGATTCCACCCTGCTCAATCGACCCTTCAGTATTTTGATGATAAAGACGGCGGCGTCATTCGCTTGGAATTCGACCACAAACACGCCCCATGGGCTCTTGGGCAACATTTCTTCCTTTGCTTTCCAGTTCTCAGTATCTGGCAATCTCATCCTATAACTGTGGCATCAGTACCCTCAGATCATCACACATACATCATTCGCTGCCGCTCAGGCGAAACTGGAAATCTCAAAAAGATAGCCTTAGATGGTCAACTCACTACTCCTGTTATCCTCAGCGGTCCCTATGGAGAACAGTTATTAAAACCAACAGAAGAACCAACAAACATCCTAGCTATAGCCGGCGGAACTGGTATTTCATTAACACTACCTCTCGTTTTGGCGGCTACTGCCAGCGATGCAAAAATATACGAAGGACGAGCCATTGATTTTGTTTGGATTGTGCGACGGAGTTCGTGTCTAGACTGGATCCGAGAGGAATTAGAGGAGGTCAAAGTGAGAGCAAGGGATACGGAAATGAATCTTGATATTCACATTTATATTACACAAGAGGAAGATCCCGAATTGGAAGGCAAAACAGAAGAGGCTGTTATCAACGATGAAAAGACAGTCATGGAAACGGATGATAAAGCCAAGATAAACTCGATATCCAGTTTGAGTTCGGAAAGAGGTTCCGGGGGGTTCAAGGTTTCATATCTGGGTGGCTGCAAATGTTGTCATCCTGATTTGAAACAGGTGGTTAATAGCTTCATGCAAGAGAGAGCGGGGAATGCATATAGAACGAGGGTCATTGCCAGTGGACCCAATGGTATGGGAAAAGATTTGAGGAGTGCGGTTGCTAAATGCAATGATGGATGTGCTGTTTTGAGGGGGGAAAAGAAGGGTGATGTGGAGTTGGTCTGGGATGCGAGAGGTTAATACCAGCACGTAAGGCAGTTTTGGGACAAAAAAGCATATTAATGGGGCGTGGAAGATAAAAATATAGATATGAATTTATGCATTATGACTTTATGTATAGCTTGTATTTTCAAAATTATAGGAAATAATAGTAAAGCAATTAAATTTCTTCAGAACCGCGTCTATTTTCTTGGACCAACGTTCTTTCGACGTGTGTAAAGTGGCGATCGCGCTAATCAAATGGAACCATGTCAAAATCTGGAAACTTCTGAAATACACAAGCGCTCTCTCCAGTGGCTGCTGGCATAAACCACTTCAGCCTTCTCCCAACAACAAGGTTACATTCCGCCCACCAATGACATTCGCGGAACCGGGAACGACAAACTTTATATTCGATGACTCAATTTCACTTCTCAGGAATATAGGCGCTTATTCAACGCACAAACAAACCTCCTCGCCTATTATCGACCCATTTTAGAACCTCCAGGTTCACCATAGGGCCTGCAGGATGAAAGCCGGTCTACCGCAATAAAATATCCAGGCTCTTTACGAAAATATCCGAGTAAGAGTCTAGATTCTGCAACGATTCCCTGTCTAATTACAGAAAGTGACTGCGAGAATGGAAAGGTGTGGGGAACCAACATGCTCGACTAGGACTTGGGATGACCGCTTATTATCCCAGTTGGGAAAGGGATATTGAGAAATGGTCTGGGGTAGGTTTAAGTCGTATTAATTCGGTAGTTTGGAGGGGATGGGGGTCTGGATGAGGGTTTGTATTACCGAATGAATGGGTTTTACGAGCCGGTGGATAGGTGTGGTGGGGAGTGGCGATGGGAGGGAATTGGGAGGGTATATAGAAGATTATCCTTAAGAAGTGGGAGCAGTTCTAAGAGTATCTGCTTTGGGCAGTTATCTTTGAGTTTGCTACTTTCAAGTAATCAATTTGTTGTCAATCTCATTACCGACTAATCATCACACATTCGCTATCGTTGAAACTCCTTTTATAATAAACCACGAAAAAAAACTGTCCCTGAATATAACTACATCCTTAATCACACAATGGCCGTCACCTGGAAAACACCCAAACTGACCCTCTTAACAAGATTCAAAACCACAAGGTAAATGCTCCATGTTTCCATTTCTCACTCACTCATCCATTCTCCATCTCAAATCCTCAATCAAATTTCTAACACCCAACCAGCTCCTTTTCTTCCACGTTCTCATTCTCCTTATCCGAAGACAATGAAAGCACTCTTGATGATGAAGCCCAAGCACTAAGAAAAGAACGTACAGGACATAGTAAGTTCTACATTTTCTATTCACCAAGCATTGTGGTGATTCTAACGCAAGTGAAAATAGGTTGCAAGAAGAAGAGTAACCTGGAGAAATTGGAGAGAGTCATTATTTTCTGTAGTTTGTTTTGTTAGGGTTAATTTTCTTTTGGCTGGAAGTGGGCGGATTCTTTCTTGGGCTTGGGTTTGGGATTTGGGTGTTTAAGGGTTTCGGTTTGGAGTTGGAGTTGGATGCGCAAAATTGAGATGATACTTGGTGCAATGGGTAGGCTAGGAATGGCTAAAATCAGGATGAGATTTGAGGGATTGCATCGCATGGACGCAGTGTGAATACGGCGCTTTTGGTAAGATATTGGAGTTTCGAGTAGATGAGAAACATGGTTTCTAGATTCTGTCTAGATTTGAAAGTTCTTTCTGCGATTGCTTTCACGTCGAAGAAGTTCTCAATATATTTACATCCTCAAACCAACCTTTCCTTGTCTCCCATGTATATTGAAGTCAAAAAGCACTACTTCATCCTCTCACATTCACTGCGCAAAGGTGTTTATTTCCCTCGTGGTCTGGAAAAAAAAAAGAAAAACAAAAGAAGGAAAAAAAATCTTCTCAACACATTAATGAATGTTTCCTATTCAATGCGATGAATAGTGCTTCTCATTCCGGTAAAGGTTGTTGTATTGATTTTTGCGCTTGTAGCAAACAACGTTTTATTTTACCATCAACCCCCAAAGAATATAAAAACAAAACATATCACGGTACAGCATATTGTATCGGATAATACAATCAAGCAAACATTGTTTGTTCATTCATTGCACAGTCAGATATCCTTCCCATCATAGCCAGAAAGGTACTTTTGGCAGAAAGTGTCGCATAAGCCACTACCTGCAAGACCAACGGAGCCAAACAATCTTCACAGAGGTCCGAACTCATCGATCCAGACAATGAAGGGGAGAGAAATGGTCGATCAACAAGTCGGTGGAGAATCCTCAAGCAAAGGCTATCCTCTTCCTGTCGATCCTTCCAGCAAATGCGCATTTGGTCATTTGACAAAGTCGCAAGCTTCTGTTGATGTTTGTCTCCCTGGATCTGTTGACTGGGAATCAGCTGAGGGACGAGGCCCCAAACTTTTGGAAGACTCAGATATCGAAATGGAGATGGAAGCTGCAGGCCATGGAAATGGTGAACAAACTGGTGGGGTTGTTGAAAGTGTTAAACCACGAGTTCTATTGCCGGTAATGACACAAGGAATTTTCAATTCCGTGGCCATTACACAACTTCAAGATGAGCTTGAGGATACCAAGAAAGAATTGGATAAGCAGCGAGCAACATCTGTACCATTAAATCATTCTACCAAAGAGAATAAGTCTGCCGCAATTGATGGAGATGTTTCCAGCAACTGGAGATCAGATCAATGCCAAGATGAACCAGAAGTTGAGTGATGCTCGCGAAGAATACGAGACAAGACTCAAGAAGTTGCAAGATGAACATAATGACCAGGTCTTAAGAATGGGAGCAATTGCGAGAGAGACGGAGTCAAAATTACGCAAAGCTGAAGAAAAAATGAAGGGCTTGGCAGTGTTTGGTCAGAGATCCCCAAATGAGTCGTTCGGTAATGTCTTGCCTGGCATTCAAAACTCTCATGGCCCTCCAAGAGACACTACCAATTGCAGACAAGACCTTTATACACCCACACAGAGTGTCAATTATCAAGCTCCACAAGCGTTTGCTTTTGGTTCTCCTTCCGCTCTTACAAACCCTTTCCGAAACAATGGATTAGCAAACAATAATGGTTCTATTACCTCTTTTATAAATCCTTTCCGAAATAACGGAATGGCAAATGGCGATGGCCAAAAAAGGGGATGCGACGAAACTATTCAACCTGAATTCGGCAGAGATGTCAAGAGAGTGAAGAGAGAGCAGTTCTAATAATGAGAGAGAAGGCTGACTCGAACGATGGAGAGAAGACTTGTGACGATTTGGAGGGATACCTATATCAGGGAGGTAAACATAGTGCAAAAACATCATTCTCAGTTGATATAAAACGGGAGTTTGGATAATTGTATAACCAATTTGATGGTTCCTGCCGGCTTCAAAATTACATTCGATTATATATCACTTGCAAAGTTTGAATCTTGCAGGGATTATACAGCTGGGCCTAATGAGAGGTTCATGTTTCGGGAAGTGGCAGGATTTAATGAATGCGTAGGGCTTCGAGAACGAGAAATCTTCTAGCTTGCCAACGTACATAAAAGTGGAAGATTGTTTGATCCAGATCGGGGTAGTTTGCCAACTTCGTTAGAGCTTCATCCGTCTTTGCGTCTGAACAGCTCCTTCGATGTCTCAATCAACACGATTCAATCAAGTCCTAGGGCTCTCTCAATCAAATTGCAGAGTATATGTGATCTCATGACCGAGTGAAATGATATATCTGAGAATATCAATCGTGTAGCGTGCTTACTGCCTGGCTGTCCACTGTCTGATTTAGAAACGGCAGGGAACCGGGATTTTGGAATGCAATCCCATATGCAAATTGCCAAGTGACACTTTCCCTTAAAACTTATTCTCATGTTTCCCATAAGAGTCGTTCAGTATAGGAATTGTCATTAGCGTTATGGTATAGGTTTGGTGTATAGTTAGTTGATACGTGCAGTCGTAGTGGGGGGCGTTAGTATATTGATGCTGCTTTAACAATGTGAATATGATGGCTTTAAAGCAGCTAGATGGGCTACCACGCCACGAAAATACCAAACTGATCTTTATACACTCCTCCTACAATCATTCTACAACGAAAGTATGAGATTGTGCAAGTGTACTATTGAGCCTTCAATGCAATAAGACATGATAGATTCAATACAATCTCTAGTCTCGCGCGTAAGAATCATGACCGTCCTTTCGGATCTTCGCCGGAGAGCACAGGTGCTTTTATGGCATCTCCTTCGTTCTTTCCATATCAACGGCATAGCAAAACGTGAGTCTGTTAGACGTTGCATCTTTGGCCTCTTTCCTGTTGTAGTAATGGAACTAGCTCAAGTCACTTTCTCTAGTGTGAAAGTTCATTTCTCATCTCTCCATATCACATCGCCGAATCCATACAAACACATTGGAAATGTATCTCGCATTACCTACAACTATTCTTTTTTTTCTTCTTCATATATAACATAATTATTTCTTTTCAGTTGCTACTATTCATCCCTATTCCAACGTTGGATGTCACAAATTGCCTATACATTGCTTACATCAAGCCTGCCTCACCTACTTGCATTGTAAATCTGGGGGTTACTTTGCCAAATTACTAAATCAAATTCTTATGAACTATCTCACTGAGTGCCTTCTATACGCTGGAGTTATATTAGGGTTCGAACCAGACTCGATACTCACTCTTGAACAGAACGTGGAACCAAGATTAACTGCTGGTTTATATTCCGAACCAAATTTCCCCTTGACAACCACCTACAAGTCTTCACCTACTAGCCCACCTCTTTCGCATATTCAGTCCTGGACTTGGTTCTAGTTAGAACCTAAGACACATTGACACTCTCCGGGATAGCTCGCCGTCTCGGACGACATCTCAAGCTCTATGATGAGAGGATTTTCATCGATACAGAGCAAGTCATAATTCAAATGACGGCAATATCGCCATACCTCGATATTCGACCTCTTAAACAATTTGCGCAGAACAAGTGCTTTTGTAGCACTGATTCTTACTCAACAACGTACCGTGCAATATATCATTTATGGTCAACACTAGCAACTCGACCAACGCCACGGCACCCATTAATGGTACTCTTCAGGCCTGGCATAACTTGCAAGGGCATGTTATCGACAAGAAATATGACGCTGGCTATATCTTATTATCATACTTGGTCAGCCTGGTGGGCGCCTGGACTGCATTTGAACTGCTCAATCTGAGGACAACAAGAAAGGGTCGCTATAATTGGTATGAATCTACCAATCTCTTAGGAACCTATTATATTAAGTTGACACTAGGACGGTTCTTGTGTTCGCTTCGACAGCAATGGGAGGTGTTGCTGTTTGGTGTATGCATTTCATTGGCGATGAGGGAATTATTCTCGGTGGAGGTGATCCTACCTTACAAATCTCATACAATAAGTCTGCCACCTCTGAATCGTTCTTCCTACCTGTTATAGTATTTTTCATCGCATTCTGGACTGTTGGCTCCAACGAGACGATAGATCTCCCCCGTGTTGGTCTAGGTGGGACTTTAGCTGGGCTTGGAATATGCGGTATGCATTACCTTGGACAAGCTAGCATTTCGAACTATGCGTGCTTTTATAATATTGTATGGGTCGTCATTTCCGCATTTATAGGCATTGCAGGCAGTGTAGGATCTATCTACCTATTTTTTCTGTGGCGTTCATCCTGGGCATCATGCTGGTCAAAGAAGGGTATCTGCGCTTGTTTACTTGCTTTTGCCATATCCGGGTTGCATTGGTTATCATCTGTAGGCACACACTACCGTCTTCACAGTCTTTCAACACCTCCGGTTTCGAATCCGACCGAGCATTTTGCTATAATTGTCGCTACAGTTTTAGTACGTTGAGTTTCGCAGAGTCTGTGGTCCATACTGATTAAACTAGACCATAGTCGCTGCCCTTGTAAACATAACATTAAAATTGATGCTCTTTACCCGAAGACAAGAAAGCATCAATAGTTCTCAGAAGCTCACTTTGTTTGCAGTCATATTCGACAAACATGGAAATGTGTTGATTGGTCCACAAGGCAGTCTGCCAAATCGAAAAATAACCAGTTCCTTCATCGAGGGCGTAAGGGAACTCATGCTTTACTCTCGTGCCTCTAAATGCTAATTAATTTTAGTCATTAACTGAGGTTTTCAACACCTCGCATCCAATATTTCTTTGGATATTTAGAGCAGCGAAGAATTGGCATTGTGTAAAAGATATCATTCCGGCAATGCGACTCAATATCAGTGCTCACATTGAAAAGCATAACCTTAGAGGTAGAGAGGAAGTCAGTCTTGTGGACGACGACGGCGACTTAATCAAGGACTATTCTATCGTGTTTCGAGAGCTTTTCTGCATTGCAGCCGCTAATCTTGCGAATGATCTTCGTATACCCATGGAAAAACTAGGCCCTTTGTACGATGATGTCATTGGTACCGGGCAGAAGATTCCATTGTCAGCAATCATTAAATCTCGTGTTGCTATAGTAAGTGACTTGATAGAAAAAACAATTGGAGATATCCAGCACAAGATCAAAGGTGGTCGTCGCGCCATTAGAAGGCCGAGGAAAGACGTCGAAAAAGATGCAGGAACAGGAACTGGTCAACTACTCTTTCTTGTCAAGAAAGTTCAGCGACGTGAAGCAGAGGCTTTACAGGCAGCGGGATATCGGTTTGGGAAGGTTGAACAAGTTATATCGCTGCTATCAAACACCATGAAGATTAAGGATGAAAATCTTAGCAAGCATCTGTCGGAATTATGGAAGTTTGCAAATCAGGATGAGATGTTGGATCCAGGTTGTCATCTTGCATGCTTTGCAATTCGAGCTTCTGTCCGAGGAGGATTTGATATTGTTGTCAGGAAAGATGCTAAGAGTCAGCTCCCGACTATGACCTTACCTTTCGAATCACTGGAGCAATGGCAGATGGACTTCTTGACCGCAATGAACACTCTTAATGTAACGGAATGTCAAAGGTTCTTAGCCAAAGCAGTCAAAGCAAAAGAGCTACCTACAAGAGAGAAGACATTTTCCAATCAACTGCTTACCACGCTCCAATCGTTGAAATACGAAATCGGAGATCCCATCTTCAGTGAAGCATGTCTCATATCTAAACCGATCGAGGCTCCATGTCGTGGAGCTTCCGCAAACCATAGGCCTGGGGTAGGAATTCTAATCGCCTTTCGACTCATGGTACCTATTAATACTCGACGCGCGCCAGGAAAGAAATGCGCGTTCGCGCCACTCACTCTGTTCAAATTGCAACAACGTGTTTACAAAAATTCTTTAGATCATTCTTTTTTCGTGCGTGCAATATATCGAGAGTTCTCACCGATATTTGCAGCAACATTTCGTGATAAGTCACAAGACAAAAGACTCCTATCGCAATGGAGACCTGCCAGATCTGGCGAAGAATTTAAAGTTGAGGTAGTGGAGGAACATGATCCGTTCGGAAACCTTATCACTAGAATCAGGCCCAGCAGGGAGTTGCAATCACGGCCTACTATGGAACGATTGAGGACAATCTGGGATGTAAGTCTCGGCCGCTCTAAAGACGAAAATGGTTTTAGTGATAGACCAAAACCAATACGAGCGGCTTCGTATCAATCCATGGGGATCTTGGTCAGTACGGAAGTTGAGAGAGATGTGAAGCTTAGCTCGGATAAGAAGGACAATGGAAAAGGGAGAGGCTTTGAGGCCAAGCAGGGAAATAGGGGAGTTACGGCGGTAGTCACCGAAGACGCTGAGCCGCTGACATTTGTGGATGAATTGTTTCAAATTTGTGTTAAGAATACGGGGATGCCTCATTGATTAATTGAAGTTGGTGAGAAAGGGGAAGATGGAATACATGGATATGTGAGTGTATGTATATCTTTTGTATTGTGGTACTACTAGATCAGACTAGATTGCGCTTTTAGGCGTGAGATTGGATCGATATTGGTATTGTACCTTGGTAGTTTTTATGATTCGAAACCTATGACTTTTGGAACTCTGACTGTGTACAAATTCAGGCATCAGTCTATTTTCCTTCTAAACATCTGGATTTATGTATTGGTGTATTCTATAATGAAACAAAAGACAATGTTGGGGCGATGCCCGTATCAAGGTTCCAACAACATTCAATGATCTTAATTGAGCCTGGTGCGGCTATGCTTTCGTGAGAATACTTATGACTAGTAGAATCACCATTGCCCCTTTTTATCAGCATGGCGAAAAAGAGGTATGTTTATTTAGTGTCAGGGAAACGTCATTTCAATATCCTCGAGTACTGAGAATGAATTTCTTGGATACAGAAGATATGGATGTACAGTACGAAGTAGAAAGATGGATATTTATCGTGGGCGGATTGCAGTTAGTGAGCTCAGACTGAGAGGAGTTTATTATGTGATTTGAATTGAGCACCCAGATAAAGTCTGGGAAGGACCTAGAGAGATGATTTAGTTGATGTATTCAAGTGAGGAAATAGAGGGTATGAAGATTGGGAGATTGGGAGGTATGTGGAGAGGTAAGTACTAATAAGTGAGTGGGGGGAAGGTGTGCTGATCTTGATGGTCAGATGGATATTTCTTGTGAGGAAGTGTGTAATAAGTGGGTTGGATGGGTTGGAAAGAAGATTACTATCTAGTATCTATTAGATTGGAAAGGAGCAATGTGTATAGAATCACTGATGTTGAATAGCGCGAGCATCATCATGAAACTGATTGAAACTTACGAAGTCCTAGTTTTTAGTTGGATTGGGAGAGCGTCGTCATCGACAAGTCAATATGTGCATCATTACATTTAAACATTATAGATGGAAATATACGAAACTATGCATGGAAAACTTTATTGGATTAAATAAGCACAGTAACTATATAAAACAAACGAAAATTCTCAAATCTGAATACAAGATTTAAGCCCAGTAACGGCTACTATAAGGGTTGTAACGCGGTACTGGGGAAATTGCCTTTGGAGCGGCAGCCTTAGGAACAAATGGGGTTCTTTTGGGTCCTTTTTTCTTCTTGTGTTTGTTTGCTATATGGGCTGCACATGACCCTTTTTTCATATAACCACCTTCCTTTTCATTACAATATGGACAGAACCATACAGCAGCGTTACCTGATGATGATTTTGGTGCTGGTGACGCCGTTACAGAACGAGGTTGTCGAGGGGGCGTGCGAGAGCGAGCGTTTGCTGGTGGAGGGGCTACCTCCTGCACAGAATCATCGGAATCTTGATCAATACTGCCACCATAATGCAATTTATTGTAAGCTCTCCAGTATTCCGACCCACCCATGTCCAATCCAGACAAAACATCCCGACGTTTACGAGTGCTAGGCGGTTCGTAATCATCATTTATGCCTCTCGCTGCACCACCAAGAGGAGGATTGATTAAACCCAAATGTGCATCTTTTTTGCCCTGTTTTGCGTCGAATTGACGTATCATCTCCGATACCGTTTGCAACTCCTGTCTTGTTTCTTCATAGCTTCCTGAATGCGCCACAAGGTATATTCCCTGTTCTTCCAAGTCTCGATAATATCGCCAGCCTGGAAGAGGAAGGTCACCCTTCTTCATAAGAGCGCCATTCCACCAAGCATAATCTTCCCACGCATACGGCTGTGACGCATACTGAAGTCCTCGAACAAGATATTTCATATTGTTTAATGTGATTTCGTATTCAGGATTAATAGCAATTAGCGGATCGAGTCGTGGGTTCTGTCTTTTCTCTTTGGCTTCAGCTGCCCTTATTTCATCAGCGTTTCGCGTATCCTGCCTATTTTGCTGTTTTCTTTGACTTTCTTTCCACTCTAATAAATCACGATAGGCTCGCTGCTTTCTCGCTTCCTCTTCCCTCGCTTGTCTTTCCCTTTCTTGTTCTTCCTTCTCTGCTTCTTCCTTCTCTCGTTTCTCCTTCTCTGCCTTTTCCTTCTCTAACCTTTCCTTCTCCTGTTTCTCCTCCTCTTGTTTCTTCTCCTCTTTTCTCTTCTTTTCTTTTTCCTTCTCATCTTGTTCCTGATTCTCCTTTGCCCCCTTCCGCAATGCCAATGCTTGAGCTGACCATGAAAATGCTTGGGGTATCTTCCCATGCGTACTATGGATCAAATCATAAAAGGCTTTGCCTTCTGGCGGAAGATTCGCTTTCTCAAAGAGATCACCCTTCCACCAAGCCCGATCCTTCCAAAAAGTGAGATTATTGTCAAGTTTCTTTACGGTGGTGTTTATACCGGCATATTTAACTTGGAAAGAAGGATCGCCGCGTATTCGCGGGTCCTCTTCAATATCTATGTTTGGATCCAAATAAAATTTGTAAGGCTGAGCTCCTACTGGAGATTTTGAAGCTCCAGAAGGTTTGTCTGTATCTCCCGGTGGTGGAATGTTCTTGTCTTTGTTGCTATCAATATCCATTGGTTGAGCACTACCTTCTTGGGCCGCAGCTGTGGCTGGGGTATTGGCTCTAACAGGTGATGCAGAACGGGCTCTTTTGTGGCTTCTCTCTTCAATTGTTTCAGAAGATCGATCACGTTTACGAACAGGTTGAGGTAGTAGTGTCTGTTGTCCCTCTTCACCATTAGCGGCTGCCCTCTTTCGTGCCATTTCCGCAGCTATTTTAGCTCTCTTCTCTGCACGTTTTTTGGCTATTCTACGGTCTTCTTCTTCTTCCTCTTCAATTTGAAGACGGATTTCCTCTGCTTCGGCAGCCTCAATATCAGCCAGTACCTGCTTTCTGGTCGCTTCTGCGGCCTCTGCCTGTCTCTGTATCTCGACTTGTCTCTCATATTCTAATCGTTGTTTCTCTCTTGCTTGTTGACTCTTCGCGCTGTTGGGAAATAGGAAGAAGCGTTTAAGCCATTTATCCGCTCTGGCTCGCAACGTCTCAGGCTGATCTGCGGGCGGCTTGTATACCTTGAGGCTCAGATCTGAGGGAGTGTAGTCATTAGGCTGCAATTCTTCCTGTGGTTCAAGAATTATGGCGGGATCGCCCGGATTAAACCGCACTTCTCCTGGCATACGTTGTCTGTCAACGAGATTCAATGCCTTGGCACTCAATGCTTGGAGTTCCTTTGCATCAATTCGATCCTTGGGGTGATATGAGAGGCATTGTAGAATTGTCCGAATAAGCGTTTTCGAATACTCCTGTTGTGTTGCGATAGGCTCTGTTATTAGGTCTGCACCAAAATAAAGCTTCAGTCCTTGATCAGTAGGCGAGTCTGAGATGCCGATGTTCCAAGCACTTTCCCCGAGTTCTCTTCCTGTTATCATGTAATATAGCAGCGCACCTATTCCAAAAAATATTACAAGGTGTACCAATGCTACGTCCCTCCATGTTGGGATATTTTTGCTCCTAATAAAAATGTAAGCGCAGGATCTCGTCATCAGGTGATAATTACAAACCGGAGTTGCCCACTTTGGATCAGCACGTCCTCGAATACGAAACATCCATATTTTATCCATAGGATCGCTGGGAACTACTGCCGCCTTTTCAAATTTCCCAAGCTATAATCACATTAGCGCCATTCCTTCACATGAATGCTTTTACGTACTAAAAATTGTGTACCGTTACTGTGCTCCCTTCGGTTATTGTTCATTTTACAAAATACTAGATGACTTAACGCCTGTGACTGCCTCAAAAGAGAATGAAATGCTTACTACTTTCTGGTCTTATATCAAGATGAACAACTGATTGATATTGTTCTCGGAATTCGTGATCTGCTTTTGTCGTATGACCGTGCTCTAGTGTCATACAGATCTTCGCCATACAACCCATAACGCTCCACAGATCGTTCTCTGAAAGATATTGTTCGCTAGGAAGACTCATTAGAGAGTGCAAGGACTACCAATTCAGAAGACTTACCCAAAATTATTCTCTAGCCACTGATTAAGATTTCCTTGTTCATAGTAGGTTGTATATGTCCTTCCTACTGTTTCCGGGGCAAACTCGTGAACATACGCAGGATCGAAGGTATCATCCGCGCCAGTACCTGCGTCTTCTTCATATGCTCTAGTCGGTAGGATTATATGATCGGCATCGAAAGAAAAATGTTCTCGTACACGATTGAGAATGGATGCACCATTTTGTAGCCTTGCTTTTGCTTCAGAACTGGATGCTTGTTTTACAACAATTCTCTCATAACGTGTACTATGACCATACGCGTCGGTACACCCCTTCTTGAAGACCGCAATGCCCTTCCCTAAAAGCTTGTCCGGGATCCATATAGAATTGCACAAAGCATCGGCGTCCGCATTGATATTCCATCCATAAACACGATTCATCCATTCCTCTCCTCGTTTCTGATCCTTCTCAAAATCGGAGAATTTCTCCCACTCTTCAGTGGTTGGAGGTTTCCTCACACCCCTAAAGCCTCCCGGGTTAAATCTATTGGGAGCAACGGCAGCCATATCTTTGCGCAAATCTAGAAAAAAAGTTAAATTGCAAGCTTCCCTCTTAGATCTTCTTAGAGAGCCATCGATAATGAAATTGATAGTGCCCATCCATTATGACAAGGCAATGAAAATTTAGCGAACAAAGGTCTTGAGCTTTCAGGGAAGGAAACTACAAATGAAAGAAAGAATTTTCTTTTCTTTACATTGTGATCCGAACCCGCATTAGGAAATTGCAATAAGGAGACAGAAGTTTGTCGAACAATAAATTCCACCGGAATTGGATGAATTTCAACCAGTGTCCATTTTTCTTGGTGAATATTCGTTCGATCAACATAAGTAGCATTATCTGGTTGGTGGACTCAAACTTTCAGACTAATAATCGAAGAACACTGCAGGGACTATACATTGCTCGCGTGTTGCATCCTTATTTGGATGAGTACAAACACTCGCCGTGCCAGAATTTCATTTGAACGAAGGAAATTATTCATTCTGAATTTAGTTGCATCTCAACATACGCACTCGCAGTATATGAAACGACAATATAAATCAAATAAGTAATAAAGACATGATACGATATCAATACAACTCAAAGGTGCGTGTGTAAAGGAGGTTTGAAAAGTTGTAGTTGAGTTGAGGTCTTCGTGGGGTGTACAAAGCTATTCTCAATTGGGTTTAGTGCTCGACGAGTGATCTGATTGGACTTATCGAGGGCCATTCCGACCGAGAAGGCAGGTATCGTTGTTCTACCTCGTAATATGTCATTTCTACCTCTGAAGCAACATTCGCTTCACTTACTATTGTAGTAATATTCTGGAATTGGGGTTGTTCATTAAACTAGGTAGACTTTAAATTACTATAACTCCCCACGGAAACCCAATCATCAGATTTATCAGCGCAAAAATCAACCCCGTGCAAACAAATTATCACCAAACCTATTAACCCGATCCCTCACCCAACAATCCCACATCTGTGCTGTTCAAACTAAACTTATACTTCGCCTCCAAAACATATGGGCCATCTTCCGGACCCCAGATCTGTTTTCTACCCCATTCAGGCTGATTGATTCCATCAATCCAATCCTCGACTTCCATGACTACACATCCATATTGCTGGATTGTACGTGGTCTATCTGAGACATTGAAAAGTCCTTGAGTTTCTTTGAGAGCCATGGATCCATTTTGACCTCCACAGGAATATACCTGGAAAGCGTCTTGGTCGCTGTAGACATCGACTTGGATACCGGACCAAGCGGAACGGAGACGTGCGACGGGGGATGTGTGCCATGCAGTGCGAGTGGATGGATCACGGTTGGTAATATAGGCTGTGTCATAGCCGGTGCAGTTGGCCCCGCAGTTTCCCAGCAAGTCTGGGTTGGAAAAGTTGGCTCCGATTTGTTTTGGAGTGCTCCAGAAATCGTTGAGTGATTGTGGTTGATTCGCGATAATGTCTCCAGTTGGGATGAGGATACTGTCTGTACCAATTCTTTGTCCACCGTATGGTAAATAGAGAGAGTGGTTGAGAGCAGTAGCCGTCTCGTTGTTGGCGAAGCCATCAAGGTTCCAATATGTCTGTTGACATGTTAGTTACTCGTGAAAGAAAACAATAAAATTGTTTGGGAGAGGAACGAATAACATACGTGCGAACTCAGCATAATAGGAGTTTTCTTGGTGGTAGCAATAGCAATCATCTTAAATGACCAGGTCATGTTAGTCAAAGTGTAAGTCACATAACTAACAACCTCTCCTGGAAATCCTTGTTCTCCATCCGGATCTGTGAGTCTCAACATTAGCAAACCATACAAATCCAAAAACAGACACAAACTTACCAGTCAAACTGAAAGTAATCGAACTCGTGGTATGAGCAACCACAGTCCAATTTCTCCAATCCCAACCATCTGGACCACCATGCAACGTATCAACTCCCGCTGGGTTGTCCGCTGTCGGATTTTCATTCGGCAACACATTATACGTCTCTCCATCAATGACAAAACTCGAATTCTTGATACGATTTGCGTATCTTCCCGGTACACCACCAAAATGTGGATGTTGTCTATCTACTCCATAATAGCTTGCATTATCGAAACCTCCGACGATATCACGCTCGATACCAGAGGTATCATTGATGAAGAGATTGGAGATGGACGCACCATACGCGATGAAGTTTGCACGGATGCCCGGAGCAGAGAGCTCGTATTTGCCATTGGCGCCGGGACCGAGGGATGAACCCGCGATGGTGCTGTTTCCAGCTACTCCAGTGTAAGATTCACCAGGAGATTGAGCTGCAGTTAGGCCTGCTAGCGCGCTAAAGAGCACTGTCGATATCATATTGATTGACATCATATTGTAGAGTTGTTGTACTGGCAAGCAACTTTTCAATTGGATGTGGAAGTAAAAGTTTGGAAGTGGTGTCGCTGCGATGAAGGAGTAACTTTGGTGATGTATAAGACGATGATGTTTTGGGGAGGAGAGGTTTAAGAATATAAGACTATGTCGATTAAGCCGTAGATCGCCGTCTCCACAGTGAATTTAAAAGTCGGGGTTTCTGGGGTATAATGATCATCCAATCATTCAACTATCTCAGAAGTGAATGATCAAAGAAGCTTCCGGTTAACGATGTTCTCAATTGACCCAACGTCTGCTGTGCACAGGATTCTTCCTTGAAGCGTTGCGTCGCCGTACTAGAATCACACGTCAATCCACGAACAATCAACAATCATAAAAGTTTCCGAACAAAGCAATTGGTTAACAACTCCTCCTAACATACGAGGGGGAACTACAACTCTTATATCGCATTGATACCCCAGCTATACGACTGTGGTAACTGCCCCGCATGCATCTAACTACATCTACATCTACCTATCCATAACATTACATATTTCTCCATACACTAGCATGCAGTGAAAGCTAATCCTAGGCAATTCACCTCTTCTCATTCACTTAATTCGTTAATTCACCATTTCCTCCGACCAAATGATGCGGGGATATTCACGCTCACCTTGTACTGCAGCTGGTCGGTCAAAAGACAGACGTAGGACTAACCGTTTATACTTTCCTCTCTCCGAGCTTCCCAGCCTGCTGCTATAAAATCTTTCCCCGGATCCCGAATTAGCGATACATAAACAAGTTCCTATTTAACCATATAAATGAATCCAGGTACAATCCTTGGCTTACCTTGAAATCCTCACGTAAAAGCTTGACTCCTTCTCCTCGTTCCTGCTCATCCCAATTCTAAAATTCCATGACGTGCCAATTCCAAGATTGTGAGTGGTGCGTTTAAACTTCCTCCCGCCATCTTTGTACTGCTTACTGGCTGGTCATCCTCGGTACTAAAGAATGCGGGGTTTGGCCAACCTTGTATCGAGATACTGGGGACCCCAGATCACTCCAGCTACCAACAGTCAGGTTATAGAGAAGCTTTCATTCGTATATATGAATGGCCAGCATTCCGTTGACATATATATCCTTTTGGTATATTAGTGACCTGAAGCTTGTATCCCCGCATCTCTTCCCCTGTACTATTCGCGCGCATAAACTACCCACCTTTTATTTCTACTCTCCACGGAAAATCTTCTGACCGATAGGCCGGCGCGATCCAACAATTTATACCCCATATGCCATGTACCTAAATATGCAGGTATGCGTTCATATACTTGCTATTGATGTTGTATCGCATGAGCGTCGTACTACACTGGCTTACGTGATAATTGGAATGATGGACGAGAGTGTGAGCTTTAGTTACAATACCACCTGCAGTAAATTCCACATAACCTATGCATGTATCGAAATGGACAATTATGCTAAAAGATTCATTGTAATCCACCGCTTCAATTTCCATTCTTTATAATATCTACACAAGCGCGCTCGATTCAAAGCAAAGGATTTCCGAGAGATATATTTGACAAAACTAAACCCGCTCTTACACACCTCTAGCTCCACTACACATCCTCACCCAGCATATTCACGCTCATGCATCAATCAAATTCTCCTCTTGCCCATCCTTTGCCTTTCCTTCCTCACTGTTGTCCTTTGTATCCTTATTGCCAGCACGTCCCTTGCCCTTGCGGTCAGCTGCAGATCGTTGGTAGAACTCGGCCAAAACCTTTTGTGGGATACGGTTGAGCAATTCCTTGGGGTAAATGCGGAGTAAGCTCCATGCTTGATCGAGAGATTCATAAATGGTTCTGGATTCGTAGGCAGATTGTGAAATAAAAGTACGCTCGAATTTCTCCAAGAACTCCAAAGATAGCTTATCTTCTGAAGACAAAGCCTCTTCACCAACAACAGCCTTCATTGATGCTGCATCACGACCAATGGCATATTTAGCGTACAACTGGTTGGAAACATCACCATGATCCTTTCTGGTGAGCTTCTCTCCGATAGCAGACTTCATAAGACGAGAGAGCGATGGCAAAACGTTGATAGGTGGGTAAATACCACGGTTATGTAATTGACGATCGATGAAAATTTGTCCCTCAGTAATATAACCAGTCAAATCGGGAATAGGGTGAGTAATATCGTCGTTAGGCATAGTCAAAATAGGAATTTGAGTAATGGATCCGTTTCGACCTTGGACACGACCGGCACGTTCATAGATGGTGGACAAATCTGTGTACATGTAACCTGGGTATCCACGACGACCTGGGACTTCTTCACGAGCAGCTGAAACCTCACGAAGGGCATCACAGTATGCGGTCAAATCAGTAAGAATAACCAAACAATGCTTCTCCAATTGGTAGGCGTAGTATTCGGCGGTGGTAAGGGCAAGACGAGGAGTAATGATACGTTCAATCCTATGAAACATTAGTCTGGTGGCCTACAGTGACAGAATGATATGGCACTTACGTAGGATCGTTAGCCAAATTCAAGAAGAGAGTGACACGCTCAAGACTTCCGTTCTCTTCGAAATCCCGGGTGAAGAAACGCGCAGTTTCCAAGTTGACACCCATAGCTGCGAAAACAATGGAGAAGTTCTCCTCGTGTCCATCGTGTGTGCCTTTGTTTGTGACACCTTGTTTCTGGACCAAACCAGCTTGTCTACAAATTTGAGCGGCGATTTCGTTATGCGGTAAACCTGCAGCAGAGAAAATAGGGATCTTTTGTCCACGAGCAATGGAATTCATTGTATCGATGGCAGAGATACCAGTTGAAATCATTTCTTCGGGGTATACCTAATATAGATTAGCCAGGAATGCGAAATCCAGACTGCTCGTCTTACTCTTGAATATGGATTGATAGGACTTCCGTTGATGTCCAAATAATCTTCTGCCAACACCTTTGGTCCCTTATCAATCGCTCTTCCAGATCCATCGAAAATTCGACCCAACATATCCTCAGAAACACCTAGTTTCAGACTGTGTCCTGTGAACTCAACGGTGGACTATCAAATCATTAACAATAGTCGCAGATATTGCCTTAAAAACATTGCCATACCTTCTTCACATCGATACCGTGAGTGCCCTCGAAAACCTAGTCGCTGGTTAGTATAAAGTGTTGGTTTACGTCGAATTCTCAATTTCGTACTTGGACAACTGCTCGATCACCTGTAGATTTATTGAGTTAGCAAGTAGTTCAACATGATCAATGGCACAAGTATCGCATACCTCTAGCTTCCAACACTTGTCCTGACCTCTGTGTGCCATCAGGTAGCGTCAAGCTAACAATCTCATTGTATCTTGGGAATTTGACCTGCGACATTATCAGAATACGCTCAGAGACCCTCTAATCATCGTTCTCCACACTCACATTCTCCAAAATAACCAAAGGACCATTGATACCACCGATAGTGTTATACCTGATTCGAGGCGTAACACTGTACGACGACGACTCTCTTGGATCTCCCATTGTGGCGATTTGGTGTGCGATTTATTCGAGTTGTGAAAAAGAAGATTAGAGAATATGCTTCAGCTCATAAGAAGCTCCAGCGATGGTTATGCTGGTTGGTTTCGTAGATGACGAGCTTGGTTTGTTTGAGAGGTTGGAGAGCTTGAGATGCTTCAAAGTGGAGCTTAGCTTGTTTGAATCGAGGCAATTGCGATAAGCGACAAGGTTGGCCGGTATCACGTGATGAATTCGCTCCTGGCGGCAAGTCGAAGTGCCAAGTTCTCTCTTCATTTGGTTTATGGAATCAATGAAAAAGCAGTTTAAAATACGCAGTAAAGACTATGTATATTCATTTGAGGTCGCCAAATCACTCAAGAAGTCATATGGCAGTAAGCGATGCTATACATGCACTATTTCACAATCGTGCTCCGTTTTCCCCAATTCCCACCGAACGCCAGTCATCCCATCTCAATTTGTCATGGAACAGTTTTGAAGCTTCTGAAGGTACCCATCGCATTAGTTATGAGTATCATTTACGACTTCTTGCACCAATCACTGCCTTTCCAACACTACTTGCATTCGGCTTCCCGATTTCCTCAGTAATCCATTGTCCAATATCAGCCAATGCATCTAAATCAACACCAGTCTGCATCCCCATGCTCTCTAATAAGTAAACCATATCTTCTGTGGCTACATTTCCAGTGGCCCCAGGACTATACGGACACCCACCTAGCCCCCCTACACTACTATCGAAAGTTCTAATACCATGCTCCAAGCTCACAACAGTGTTGATCAACGCCTGTCCATATGTATCATGAAAGTGCATCGCGATATCCTCATTCAGTATTCCCGCTGATTGCATGGTGCGTAAAAGTTTTTGAGTTTTAGGTCCTGTGCCCATTCCAGTTGTATCTCCAAGATCAATCTCATCCGCTCCCATTTCCAATAATTCTGTCGCTATTTCCGCCACTCGGTGGGGATCTACATTATCGCCTTCGAATGGACAGCCCAGCACGACTGATATATAGGCGCGAACTCGCATTCCAGCTGCCTTTGCACCTTGTATGACTTCTTCAAATCGTTTTAATGATGTAGCGATGTCACAATTCAGGTTCTTCTGTGAAAATGACTCGGTTGCAGCTGCAAAAACGGCCATCTCAATGTATGGCTTATTGGGAGACGACTTGAGATTCTCCAGGCCATCATCAAGAGGTACGTCGGCAGTATTGTATGCATTTCGATTTTGAGACAGGATATTCAGGGCTTTGTCAAGACCCTTCCTATTGGGTGCCAGGAAGGAGTATCTGAGTGGACTGGTTGATTCATTATGTTTTTGCAGAACATGTTCGAGAATCTCACTCGCATCTGCCATCTGCCAAAATCCTATAGTCAGTTACCGTTGATCTAACTTTCAGGACTCAGCTTACTTGTGGCACCCATCTCGGCGCAACGAAAGAACCAGCTTCAATATCCTGCAAGCCCGTCTTTGCAAGCCTTTCAATCAACCTGATCTTCGTTGCCAAAGGTATAATTGTTTTCTCATTCTGTAGACCATCTCGGGGTCCAACTTCCACTAATTTTACCCGATTGTCACCATGTTGTTGATTCCCATTTGTTTCACCTACCAGAGGATCGACTGCTGTTGCGAGGCGTCGCAATTGATGAAGCTGTAAGCTAGCATTTCGGCATCGAAATAGGCGCCGTGATAACATCATGAATAAATTTGCATTGTTCAATTTACTTATTACTGGTGGTTTTGTTTTGGAAGGAGAGCTTGATGGTTCGTCTGGGGAATTGTGCGGGGAGAGCTCGATATGGGCCGATGTTTAGCCGACTGCTTTCTGGTACGGACCAGCCAATAGTGAAGAGACGACTAACATTTCCCCCCCCCCCCCCATAATATTCCGTAAATAACCGTCCAGTTCTCCAAGTAGACTCTGGCATTACTTATGTCTCCTTGCAAAATGGAATAGCCTCTATATTGATGAATAATGTACATAAACGTGAATTGCCCTCGAATTTTGGACATTCGATCCCTCTTCACTGGATCTACTATTAGACGAGCCAATAAGTACTCAATATCTTTCGTTAGAAGTCACACATAACACATACAACAGCAAGTAATATCAAATTTAAAAAGGTATAAAGTTCTATTTTCCATTTTCCATATCCATTAACTATAGTTAAACGCTTCAAAGTATCTCAAGAAACTCCCCCAAAAGTTTATCCAATCACCCATTACATCATAGCCGCACCATCGATACCGATGACCTTTCCGTTAACCCACTCACCATCTTGACTCGCCAAGAAGCAGACAACTCTGGCAATATCGATGGGAAGACCGACTCTGTGGAGCGGCGACCAGGTAGCGGCATACTCATCGACTTCCTCATCATTGAGGTTGGCGCCGTTAGGAATATATTCACGGCAAACTTTGTGGTACATGTCGGTACGAATTCCACCTGGAGCAATACAGTTGACGGTGATCTTCTTGTCACCGAAGTCTGAAGGATTGTTAGTACGGTACTTGGTGTATGGGAGAAAAGGCAGAAGATAGACATACCAATAGCCATGCAGCGGACGAAAGTCTCAATAGCACCCTTGGAACCAGAGTAAACAGTGTGTTGAGGAACACCCTTAGCTTGACCAGTGATGGAACCCATCATGATCAAACGACCTCCAACTTCCAAATTCTTGTAAGCCTCTCTGGCAACGAAGAACTGACCTCTAGTGTTGATGTTCATAACACGGTCGTATTCCTCCTCAGTGACATCCTTGATATGTCCAAAGGTAACGACACCAGAGTTGGAGCAAACAATGTCGAGTTTACCCCATTGCTTCTTGGCTTGAGCAAAAAGGTTGATGATATCAGAGACGACGGAAACATTTCCTTGGAGGGCAACTGCCTCGGAACCGGCCTTCTTGATAGTGTTGACGACTTCTTGGGCAGCGGCATCGGAGTTGGCGTAGTTTACAATGACTTTTGCGCCGCGACGACCGAGCTCACAGGCCATTTCGGCACCGATACCACGGCCTGGTTCGCAATGTTAGAATAGAATTTGAGGAGGAAAGGTAAGATTGCATACCTGATCCAGTAACTAAAGCAACTTTGCCCTTCAAGCTGGCGCTCTCGAGACCGAGAGGACCTGGGACCTTGGTGTAATCAACCTTCTCCTTAGTGCCATTGGCGGCTCCGTTTGATCCGTTTGTAGCAGACATTTTGATTGATGTTTTGGAAGATTTGTTTTGTGAAAAAAGTACGTGAATGGAATGGGTATTAAGAGTATTGCAAGATTAAAGCAGAAGACAATGTAGTAAAGATGATGATAATAAAGATTCTGATTCCTGAGAACTTACGGTCTCTATATATCATTTCTGTGCAGCTAAAAATATCAACAACACAAGTCAAATGAAGTCAAAGCAGACCTAAGGTAAGCCGTCACCTCAATGCGCAAACACAAGGATTGACGCTTTCCATATCTGATCTCGCTCTATTCAAAGTCCGTGAGAAGCGAGCTTGCGAATAAGACTATAATTTCCTGCATATTAGAAAGTGTCCGTCGAACAGCGATGTTCGTGTTGGACGTGCTGATACATATGCGATGCGAAGAATAGTATGGCTTGTGGTGTCAAAGTTTGGATGGTTTTGCGGCTGATGCAGCGGATCCGAGATCTGATGTTGTGCCGCCATGCCGAAATAGTGAAGTAGTTTACGGACTTCCAGGTTCAAATTGCTGAATTGATAGATAAATGGTAAGGTGAGATTCTAATCATTAAGCCATGGCATATTGTTGCTGCGGAAGTGATAATACAAGATGTAATCAGCTCGGCTTTTCCATATTGCACATCTAACCTCGGTTACTCTGCAAAAGCCCCTTCATCAACGTGAACGAGAGAATTTGGTCATTGGATGTCCATATACTGACTATCTGTAGACTAGAAAAGAGTATACAACTGTCAATGTCGTGTACTGAATAAAAACAAAATAAAACTCCATTTTTTCTGTAGGGTCAAAGATAGAAGTTAGCGGGGGTCGATCATAGTCCGTGCATGGGTCCATTCCCATATCTATTATCCAATAACCAAGCTAATCAATGTTTCATGTATCAAGACCTTCTCTTTGGCTCTTCAAATGGCTTGGTTTAGGTCAAACGCCCACACCATCCTGTGGGGTTGTCCGATCAATTGAAGTTATGACAAGCACCACGCACTCTACACTACTCGGATACACACTACTCGGATTGTTCGTCAAACGCGAAGACCGAAACCGAAAGAGAAAGAGAGGAAATGGAAGAGGTATGTTTCATGAGATGGCATGTTTTATGACGTTTGTTGTGATTTGGGAGTATTCTTCTTGCGATGCTATATTTCGTCATGTTTAGTTGCAAGGTGAAATTAGAAAATTGTCGAGCTCCTCCATTCGAGACATTTATCAATAGCTGCAATTCCTCAAAACTCATGTCCATCATCTTCGATCTTTTGGCACCAGAGGCTGTGGTTCAATACAAAACACGAAGGCCCCAGTTGTCTAATTTAGTGTATTCATATGATATAAGTAGATGCAAGCCAAAGAACTCGAATCGCGATACTTCGGGCTTCGTGCGTTCGTGTCATCAGCGCCTAAATACTCCGTAGTCTTGAATGATCCGAGCCCACGTCCACGTCCATTAGCACGGCTCTGCGCTTCGGGAGCTAAGTACTATGCACACGACGGGATTCGAGCTTTCGTCTTCTAGAAGTCTCTTATAGAAGTTCTAGGTAATCAGACGGCTTCTTTCATTCGTTTGACTTTGCCTTCTCCCGTATTTGAACTTGGCAATACTGGGCGATGCTGGGCGGTGGAAATTGCCACGTGACGTGTCTTGGAGGACATCTAACTGGATTCCCGGGGAATTGAAGTTGTGTTTATGATGTGTAGACGACGTGTAAATCGTTTCATCTCCAAACTTTGAAGTAGTGTGTTGTTCAAACTTCACACAACTGTTGGCTCTGGATATATTGTGAAATATGACTGACGCGTCTCGTGAAAGCGTGCTTTAGCCCGACTAATTGGGAAAATCTCAATTGGTGCCCGTTGCTCCTCTTCAATCATTTCGATTTCGATCATACAAGGTTATCTTGGAGGTATAGATCACCCACAACGTCATCGGTTGGTATGACCCTAGACGCGTTGGCGACACAACCGTCGTACGATGATACACATCGCGGCAATTCTGTCAAACAAGACACAAAAGATCAATCTAACGTAGAGAAATGGAAGCTAATAAATAAATAGTGTATTTTTGGTATCGTAATGTAGAACCAATTAGATATCCTAGTGCTGGTATATAGAAGTATGAAGAATAAATCCGTCTTCATGTGCTTTTGAAAATCCCCACCCATGGTCCGGTTCCCCCAGAAAAAATCCTGCGATTGTTCATGTTTCGCTCGGGAAAGGCTTTCTACCCCATACAATATAACTACAAAGATTAGCATGGCACGATTTGTGTGAACTTTAAAACTCACATAGGAATATATGCGTGAATATTCCTGTTCCTCCCAGATTCCTTTGCGCTGAGAAGTAAGTCCTTGATCTCTGCCTCATCCATATTTGATCCCTCTACTACAGTCCGCGTAGTTGAATACAAAAATCGCTTTATGTCCTTTTGCATCATTACACCGATTTTCTTCTCTTTTGCTCCCATCGGCCAATCATTTATCGGATTGTGGTAGATTGTCTCTGTTACCTCTTCGAACCCAATATCCTCCATCCATTCCATATATTTTGGGATATTAGTCCATGGTCTACTGCCAGCTTCGCCCGCTCCAACGCATGCTTCGAACCATTTGGCAATTCCAGTGCTTTCCATTGAGTCGTCAATAGCAGCTAGCGGGAGTTTCGCGTCGAGAATCTGGCAATAACCGCCAGGCTCAAGGGCATTGTAAGCCGATCTGAAGACCTCTTTCTGGTCACTGAAACACATCATCAGATCACGCATGTGGATGAAATCAAATTTGTGTGGAAAGTCCCAAGTTTCCTCGGCATCAGCAACAACAAATTTGCAATTCTCGGGTGCACTGTTATGAACTTAGCCAAAGCTCACTCGTATTGAAGAATTGACTTACTCTTCACGTGTCGAAGGGCTGAGGTCGGTTCCAATAACTTGCGTATTTGGGTACTCAGTAGCTGTCTTGGTTAGATTTGAATGCTGACAATAAACTTGAGATTACTTACCAAAGTCAACTGCCCATCTCCCATGTCCAGCTCCAATACTAAGCAGCAGTTAATACTTGTAATTCATGATTTGACAAGGAGAATTCTTCGATGTATCTGAGTGATGAGGATCACGGGATTTAAAATGATGGGACTTTACTTACTCTAGGACATGCTTCGCCTCTTCTGGATTTATAGGTGCCAAGTATATTTTATCATCCATCGTAGCTTTTAGCATCTCATGCTGAAGATCTAGTCAAAGTGAGCTACTGTACAACAAGCCAAAGACTCATATATGATCAGAATCTACTAACCTAATCTATCTTGTTCGAACTAGCAAAGTACATCTTTCAGCCAGGGCATTTTTCGAGTTGGAGCACAACTCTTACCTTATCGATAGGTAATTTATATTCTACGAGGGTCAAGTTAATATCCTGCATCGTGCTATGTGCGGAGGATGAGACAGAGGACTTACTTGTATCTTTATCTTCGTGAAATGTTCTCGTTGTATCCGGGCCATATTCTTCTTCACTATCAGAGTAATATGTATCGGCAACCTTGAAAGCATTAGTATGTCCTGCATATATTATGTAGTTGAATAAATCCGAGGGCCACGAACTGCGGGATCAACTTCTAGTTCAACGGCCGTCGTTTCTGTAACCACAATATCAAACCCGAACATGATGGCGAATTTTGTATATATTTCGTATTAATGACTAAAACAGCGTGCAGAAGTAACTTTTTTGAGGAAACACTTGATATGTATGAATGATATTGTGGATGCAAGAGTTTAAGAAGTTAACGATGTTTATCAAAGGTGGGATTTCAAGCCAATTTTCCAACGATTGGAGCAAGCGATGAAGATCCCCAAAATGAAAATATCGAATTCTAATTTCTCTTACTCCCACTTTGCACGCGCAGCAGGATTAGAGTTTGAAGCTTTTGTGGTTCTGGAACGCTACCGTTAAAAATATGTAAGACTGGCAACGGTACTGACCACTGTTCGCAATGCAAATAAGATCGAACATCGGTACTGTACTGTATTTCAATCAATATTTGTGCGGCCTATGAAGAGACGTAACTTCCCATAACCCTGGTTCCGGGGATGTATTTCCTTGTACCCCATGGTTCAAATTCGGTACTTGGCGTGGGCACAACGGACGCTCGACTCAAAATGGTCAATTTTTACTTTTTTGTTAGATTCGTTATTTGAATCTTTGGGGATATAAACTAGTCATGTATAGACAATCTAGATACATTACTGGCCCAAGTAGTTTGCTCGTAACCGATCAGATTGTAGCCTTGAGAATTGTTTGGCGATGGAGGCTCTAATAAATCTTGCATGTCGTCGAATATATGCAGCCTCCAACTGTCTAACTCTACTCGAGTAGGAGCATCTAGTCAGATAAGGCTTATTAGGGGCTTTAATCGCTAGACCTTCCTTCTAACTAGATGCACATGAATTACCAGAGCCACCCAAATTTTGGATTGTTGTCAATTTCATTTCATTCATCTAATCGCATTAATCGCATTAAAATCGTCTAATCCACTATGGTTAACTCAATGAAGGTAAAACTAATCTATCGAATTATTGTACGATGAAATTCTTCCATAAGTTACGGAGTATACCCATCACAAAAATTGTTAATAAAGAATGAAAGCCTGAATAATTTCTTCGTTTTTTCTTCATCTCCCAACACGGGTGATATTCTACACAAAATGCATCATCTCATGTTCCAGTCGGAAACCGTCAGGATTCAAGCCCCGACTGTAAGCAGGACCGTCAGCTTCGTTCAATCAATTTACGGTAAAGCGCCACCATGCTGATTGCTCCCCGTCTTGTAATCTTTGAGTTCGCCTCATTCTCAATCAATATGAACAACTTCACTCACAACCACGCATGTGGACAACACCATCGACTGTTTAATTGAATCTTGGCAACAAGGAAAATGTCAGGATGGATGCTCCCATGTATGAGTCTTTGACGATTGATCAATATCAAATACGAGTCGTACATCTCCTTCCAAAATTTCGCATTGAAACAGATCGTACCTTAAACGTGCATATTGAATGCGAATTGAGATGTGTAAGTTTTACTGACAGGCCTCAGTATGAAGCTTTGTCGTATCAATGGGGTTCACCACGAGATCGCCGGATGATCTTTATTAATGGGCAGAAGTGTCTAGTTCGAGCCAATCTTTGGTTCGCGCTCAACCAATTAAGGAACGAACATACAGAACGGATCCTTTGGGTAGACGCACTATGTATCAATCAATTTGACACATTTGAGCGAAACCATCAAGTGGGGCAGATGAGCAAGATTTATGAACAAGCGACAAGAGTGATTTGCTGGATAGGCGTTGATGAAGGGGTAGAATTTCCTTCCGCTCACAATATCGATACGACGGAATTCGTTCCATCCATTGCGATCAGGACTCTTCAAGCTCTCAGTCGGTCAGGTAGACGATCAGACCAAAAATTACCGACCACAGGACTACCCTATTCGCTTTTGCCTTTAAGCCCAAGTCGCTCCCTGGAATCATTATGTCGGTTGTTCTATCGCCCATACTGGAAACGACTTTGGATCATCCAAGAGTTGACTCTGGCCAAAGGAATATTGGTTCAGTGCGGCGAATACAATTTCGAATGGAAAGATCTCGCGCGATGTTGTGATAATCTAGAACAAATCTCTGAATATTGGTTGACTATTCGAGACAAGAAAGTATACAGATTGGTCTGTAAGATCAAGGATAGTATCCCATGCCGGTTACACCGGCAAAGGAAGGAGAGACAAACGCACGGGGAGCAAGCACATCCACTTCTTGAGCTTCTCTTTACATACAGCGAAGCACAATGCGAAGATATTCATGATAAAGTTTTCGGACTACATAGTCTTGCCCATGACTGCTGTAAACGAGAAATACTGGTCGATTATGGAATCTCGATCCTGGAGATATGCTCAAGGATTCTGAACCATCATTTTTCCGAGCATCAGTCACCGCTATTTTACACAGCTAGGCATACGACCGCGGCGCTACATAGGCTTCTAAAGGCGCCAAAACCAGATGAATATTTGCAACGGAAAATGCTAAATTCTACAGCCAAAGCTACACTGAAATTCAATGGTACTCTAGAGGGTACCATCTCATGGCTAAGTCCCGCATGTGACGACCTACCACTCACAGAATGGGTCCTACCTCATCAAGGCCACGAAACGATTATCGCAGAAGTCGCTCAAATCCACGAAAAAATGAACGAATTTGGGTTCACAAAAAATCTAGACACATACCGGCTCTCCCACATCGGCCATGCTAAATATAGCCGCGCAATTCCAAAAGGTAATTCGTATATCGAACTAGACTCGCCCGTTACACGTAACATTTCCAGCCCAAGCGAAAAGCCATCTTCAAGTTCCTCCAACCTCGGGAACAAACTCTTAGATTTCGCAAGTAGCAAAATACAACAAGCAATCAGATGGCGCGATCTCGATATCATGTTTCGCAAAGGTCTCGATTGGACTCCAGTTATTGGAGGAACGGGTAGGAAAAATCGCGTGCGCATATCTATTTCGAGTGAAAATTTACTGCATTATGTGCCGGATAATGCAAGCACTGGTGATCTGATGTGTCAAATTGATGATAGTAATACAATACTAATATTGAGATGGGATGCTAGTGGAAAGGAGGGGAATGGTAGGTATGTGGTTGTGGGAAGAGCAAGCGAAGTACCGCATGCGGGGAGGAGGGAACAGGAAATCTCGAGGTATGGAGCGAGGGAAAGGGTGAGAGTTTGGTTGGATGCTCCGACGTTGCAATTGTTGAGTTGGGAGGAAGGCTAGTTTTTGAGAGATTTGCTTTGGGTTTGGCTTGAGATATCTGATTCCTGGCTGTCAGCGGGATTCGGATTTATGCTGCACTCTAATGATTGATGAAATAAGGCTTGGGCACAAAGGGGAACAGGAAAAGTGTCAGTGAACTATGCTGCAAAAGCCCGACCTTCCTTGTAGTACCATAGCATATTCCTCGTACCAATTTACCAATAACATCTCTACACTACCACATCGTACAATAGATACCTAAATATCCACGATATATAAATCTACCCATCTCACAATCTGACAAACATAGATATCCCAACAATTACCAGTTACTCGAAAATAAATAAGATAGTTCCAATAAATACCTGCAGTCAGAATATTGAAGTGTTGGATTAGAACTCCGTTGTAAGACGAGATATCCTTGGCTAACGCGATATGCGTAATACAACATACAGTTTGTTGGCTTGCTGACACTGCTGATGTGGAGAGATTGGGAATATGTATATTTGTAGGGGAGTAATAGTAACAAAGTGAAATCTATATATATACCCTATCAAATTCCCCAAGATGGAGTAAAATACATCTCTCTCTCTCTTTCTGACATCCTTCCTTCCTTCCTTCCACACAAACAACTCCCTCCCCTCCAAAAACCATGACCACCTCCTACACCTCCTACACCCTCCACACTCTCAAAACCGCCCACCCCTTCCCCCCCTCATAACCCTCCAAATGCAATTCTTCTCCGTTCCCCCCAGCACCGCCTCGCAACTCTTCTACGCTCTTCTCACCCCCACCCGCCTCGCCCACCGCGACGCTATCAACGCGCTCACATCTCGCTCATGGTTGCGTCACTCGCTCGACAAATACAGTCACTGGCTCTACGTAACGGACCCCAATGATTCGGACAAAATCGTGGGTGGAGGATGTTGGCGGATTGTTCTTGAAGATGAGGATGGAGAGGAAGAGGCGATTGATCCGTGGCGGATCCCGGAGGGAGAGAAGAGAGAATATGTAAAGGGGATTTTCGAAATTTGGGCAGAGATTCAGGGGAGAGGGAAGGGTGCACATTGTGGTATGTTTGTTCTTGTATTTTGATTGTATGTTGGAGTGGAAAGAATTGGACGTTGGATGTTCCAGCTCAGCTATATGACGAGATATGAGTGAACCAAAATGGAAAGCAAACTAACACAAATCCAGCTGTCGAAGTAATCTTCACCTCTCTTTCTCATCGCCGTCCCGGAATAGGTAATTTGATCCTATCGTGGGGCACTCACAAAGCCGATGAACTCGGATTAGATTGTTATGTGGAAGGTGGTTTGAAAAGATTCGGGATGTGGAAGTTAAGCTACACAAAGAAGAAAATTCGAAGAGCGAGGAGTGGAAAAAGTTTGATGAGGAGCTGGTGGAAGTTTTGACGGTTATACGGAGGCCTTGTGGGAAGGTTTGTGGATAGTGAATGAGGGATAGATTGTG
The DNA here is from genome assembly GCA_004786145.1 of Botrytis paeoniae. NCBI lineage: Eukaryota > Fungi > Ascomycota > Leotiomycetes > Helotiales > Sclerotiniaceae > Botrytis > Botrytis paeoniae. The sequence goes on from PQXI01000143.1 coordinate 50,650, forward strand.
GTGAATTGCAGTTTAAAGTTTGCGAGAGAGAAATTTTGATTGATCTGGCGAGAGTGAACGTCGAATTGCTCTTCGCCAAGGTCTTTTACAGTCACGATAATACTTAAGAACTCTAGAGTGCTGTGAAATCAGTAACGGAGATTGGTAGTATCAAGTATTGTGCTCTCGTCGAACGATAAGGGTTGATTATAACAGCGTTACTTTGTCAACCCCGTGATTTATCCAAAGCAAAGTACTCGATACAAGAATCCTTTAAGATTTCTCTTAAGAACAGCCTTTACCATGGTACAGAACAAGAGATAAGCTGTCTATTCGACAACAATGCGGGTGGCAATTTATGAAAGCTAAATAATATGATGGGCTTCACAATGAGATCACAGCAGAGGTTGTTTACCACGGCTGGAGAGAAAGTGCCAAGGTCATAACAATCCATTAAATTAAAACAACACATACTCGCATTTAATAAACATAATTACATTGCGAGAAAATGCTATCGGTAGGTATATATCAAACATTCCAACCCATTTTATATACGCTCAACGCCACTAACGCCGTTCTATGCTGTATGCAAGGAATCCACCTGGGTACCATGAACTTTCAACACATCATTAATTTGGCGAATCTACTTCACCATGAACCTGAGCTCCTTGCAGCTCCTCTACTGGAGAAGTAACCATCCTCATTGCTTCAGCCAAAATGCTGAACCCCTCTTCGATTTCTTGCTCGGTAATATTCAAGCTTGGTACAAATCTCAAAGTGTTGGTTCCAGCAGTGATGATCAATAAACCCCTCTCTCTGGCAGCTGTGACAATAGGTGTAGGGTCTTGGCTAAGTTGTAATCCCAAGTGTAATCCTTTGCCCCTGATTTCTTTGACAAGTTCTGGGTACTTGGATTGTAAGGCTTGGAAATGCTTTTTAAATATTTCTGACTTCTTCAGGACATCTTTTTGTAGAGATGCATCAGATAATCGAGAGACAATGTAATGAGCTATCCTGGATCCTAGTGGATTTCCACCAAACGTAGTTCCGTGATCACCAACCTTGATCTTCTCCGTTACATTCTTGTTGACAATTGTTGCTCCAATGGGGAAACCATTTCCGAGTGCCTTGGCGGTAGTAACAATATCTGGATGAGCTGATTTTGGCAATGAAGCATGGGCCCAGAAGGTTCCAGTCCGTGAAAGTCCACATTGAATTTCATCATAAATGAGGACTGCACCAACCTCACGACAACGAGCTGCGAGTGCAATGAGGAATTCTTCGGTGGCCACAATGACACCACCCTCTCCTTGAATTGGCTCTACTATAACACCACAGGTCTTTTCCGTAACCAAATCCTTGATAGCATCAACATCATTGTATGTTCCATATTTGAATCCAGGTAGCATTGGGGAAAATGGTTTTTGATATTTTGGGTTTGGGGTGGCAGATAATGACCCCATGGTTCGACCATGGAAAGAGTTTTGGAATGAAACGACTTCATGTTTGTCTCCTGAAGGATCAACGACCTTTCCAGTCTTTCTCGCGAACTTTATGGCAGCTTCGTTAGCTTCACTGCCCGAGTTGCAAATGAAGACAGCTTGGGCATCGTGCATTGAATTCGATTCGAGAGTCTTCTCAATGAGAAGTTTGGAGAGGGCCCCGGTCCATGGATTATGATATAAGTTGGAAGTATGCATAAGAGTTGTTCCCTAATGTGGTGTATGGAGTCAGATGAGTCACTTGAAGGAGAGTGAGGGGCATAATTTACCTGTTCTAACATTATCTTTGCGATTTCTGGATCGCAGTGTCCTAGAGCATTGACTGCTATACCCGCTGTGAAATCCAAATATTTTCTGTTTTCCACATCCCAAAGATAACATCCGGCTCCCTTTACAAACATTGGTGGTGGTCGGACATAGGTGGCAACCATATATGGAGCTTGTTCTCCGATGAGATGTGCTGTTTGCGAATTTGGTGAAGGATCTGGATGCGATATATTGGCCTCACTCTAGATTTCGTGTTAGTAAAGTATGAAATAATTGACACATCATCGAATACATCGATAATGTGCTAAGATTCATCCCTTACATTTGTAGCATAGGCCATTGCTTGTGAGGCATTTCTGTTTATATAGCCATTGATAAATGATGATACATTTCCAGCTTTCAAAGCAGCTGTCATTCTTTTCGCAGATAATCGAAGAGCCATTGTGAGTTATACAAAGAGGGGGAACAAGAAAACGTTGTGTTGAGAATTAGATCTTACTCCTAGCAACAATGAGTCGTACTGAAAATATATATATATCAAAGGACAAAAAAAGATACTGGGGAGAGTCAACAATCTAAGCGTTATCGGAGCTAATCATGCAATGCAAGGATAAAAAGTTTACTCCATGGAAATAGAATTTTTACCTAAATTTATTGTCAATCAATATAGAATTTCTGCAACTACCGCATTTTAAGGGCGTGAATTCTGTCATTATATACATTTTATATGTCATTGCTTTTTTCTATTTTACAAATTTCTACCGTCATCTTTCTTGACCCTGAGATATTTTCTGCCACCGCCTTATCGTTGCTCTATCTATAATGGGACTAGTGTATTTAGCCCCACCATCCAACATTAGGGGAGGGCCTCGAGGGCGTGAAGCTTGGAGCTTGGAGAAACAACATACATTGATCAAGTATCATTCCACCATACGGAGAAGAAGTAAGAGATTTGCATCACTAATATCATCTTGAGAACGTCGGTTATGTCTTTCTGAAGAGGAAGTTGAGGAAGAGGACGTTCGAGACAAGTAGGGGCTTGCTTGCTGTGCTTCTGGGGAAGAACGTCGATCTATGATTTCCTTACACGTCTTTGCCAAGTTCTCCATCTTGTCCTTATAGAAGTCGAGATCATGGGCTCTCGATTCTGGTTGCAAACTAACTTCCACTAATTCTTCATCGCTGTCCTCGAAATCCGAATCATTGGTGGAGAGGTTTTCGTCTGATGAAGCTGGTGAGAACAAGCCGGTATTTGAGGGCAACTTGTTTGCTGCTTCGAGATTTTCGAGCGGTTTAAGTTTTGATTTTGAGCTACCTCGCTTTGATGATGTCGAGGTTGACTTAGAAGCGCGGTTCTTCTTCATAATATGGTAGGTAATGTTTGAGTCGCGGGTTTTGAGTACTCGTGGAGAATCCATCGTAGTATAATGACTCTCAAGTGATGAGTCTAAAATGAAACTAATGGTAAATGCGAATGAAGTGAGAATTTCGTGATACCGTCTCATTATTTCTTTATACACATTTTTACCGCCGCATGAAAAACAGCGTTTACCAACATATGGACTGGACCCGTCGCGACCATAGCGTTGAACAAAAACTTCAGGTTCGTACCTTTTACAGCCACAGCCTCACCTCGTATGATTCGAACCTTTCACTACTGGCTAGTAGTCGAATGAAATTCAGAACTCTTCTATAAGGTCCAGACTTCTTGCATGCCAGAACAGAGTTCTAGCGTTAACCGCTTTTTATGTATGTTTCAATAATCCCGCGCGTCAATGGCGGCCTCATTGGCTTCTCTCTTGTCGGTAGCCGCGAGTATCCATTTTTCTGTGCGGCTTTGTAGGGCGTTTCGATATTTGACCCCGGATTGCCAGACCAGCCAACCTTAAATGCTATGAGACATCTTTATGTCTCACATGGCCCGTTGAAAAGTATAATCAATCGCTCACGTTGCTGGAACAAACTCATTCAGACGCTCCCTTCGGCTTCATCATCGCGCATGCCAATATAAGGATACGTCAATCACTCGATATTTAAAGCTCGCCGAATTGGAAGCGCATTATTGAACAATTGGCAACTTTTATGCCTGATCTATCGACGATCTCAGGAGCATGAAGCGGCAACCTATCTGACAATGGAGATCTTGACCACATGTAACTTTGGGCTAAAGAAAAGAGCGGCCTGCAGGTTATGTCAGATTGATCAACATAAAAGTATCATTAATCAGCGGATAACTACTTATTCACATGATTTGCCAATAACCACATCGTAAGGTGTGTTTTATCGAAAGGTATGCTGTTTGGTAACACGAGGAGAACCCGTCTTACTACATACATCATCTGACACAAGGCTTACCCCGCATTCACAATTTCACCTCCAGTAATGCATGTTTAGCCAATGGAAATTTGTTTCTGAATCTTCGTGCCGAGCCAAATGTCGCAAAAGGTCCACTGTGGCAGCACTTGAAGTTACACTCTGTTTTACCCAGTGTAGTCACCACTTGCACATCAAGTGCTAATTCTACGCCCAAAAGAAGAACAAATACCACAATTTGCCCATCATATAACTACTATGTTTTGTACTTTTCTCCGATCATTCAACAACAATGCCTGCCTCATCCAATTTCCCAATATCGCCTTCACGCGAAAAACAGTCTTCGATCGCGTTGAAGGAAGTGGACACGGCCGCATTTGAAGTATCTACATGCCAGATAAATCCATCAATTGAGAAATCCCTGCTTAGGAAGCTTGATCTTCATGTAGTTCTTCCGCTCATGATCTTGTTTGTTCTCGCTTTTCTCGACAGGGTTAACATTGGTAACGCAAAGATACAAGGGATGACTGAGGAGTTAAAGATGGTGGGGAATGATTTTAACGTTGCTCTCATGATTTTCTTCCCGTCGTAAGTTCCTATCTTGGCTCTCACGGACCTGAAACTGCAAAGTCAAATTGAACTCAATACGCCCAAAGATAGATTTTCAGATTGGTTCAACAATCAATAAAATCATATTACCGAACCACGTGAATGACCACTGCTAACCAAATTTAAAGCTACATCTTCTTTGAATTTCCCTCCAATCTAATCCTTCGTCGTCTCCCACCATCACTTTGGTTGACTATTATAATGACCCTTTGGGGGATCATAACAGTCTGTCAAGGTCTAGTGCATAGCAAGAGTGCATTGGTTGGACTGCGGTTTCTTCTTGGACTCTTCGAGGCTGGTTTCTCTCCCGGCGCTGTTTATCTGATTTCCATGTACTACAAACGTTATGAATTGCAGTGGCGTCTTAGTCTTTTCTTTGCGGCCTCAATTCTTTCTGGGGCCTTTGGAGGTCTATTTGCTTATGCTCTAGCTCATATGAACGGCATTGGTGGCTATAGTGGCTGGCGCTGGATTTTCATAATCGAAGGGCTTCTCACCATTGTTGTTGCTCTCTCTTTCAAATTCCTGGGTATTCTAGTCGATTGGCCCGAAACTGCATCTTTCTTCACATCATCGGAACGGGAAATGTTAATCCGACGATTAAAAGATGACACGGGAGAAGATACCCAGCTTAACACGCTGAATAAAAAATCTTTGAAGAGGATATTGAGTGATTGGAAAATCTTCGTAGGAATCTTTATGTATATGGGAGTTGTAAATACTGGTTATGCTACTAGCTTTTTTATTCCAACGATCATTCAGGAGATGGGATATACGGCAATTGGTAGTCAGGTCAGAACTATCCCTATATATTGTGTGGCTACAGCAACGGTATGTTGACCCTCATCTCTTTATCTCTTGATATCTTTTGCATGTAAAGTTTACTAAACCTGCGTACAGTGTATTTTAATAGCGTATTTGACCGATTGTCTTCAGCATCGCTTCGGCTTCACGGTGGCTGGAGTCGCGGTTGGTATCATTGGCTACGTGATCCTTCTTTGCCAGTCGCACGTCTCGATTGGCGTTAAATATATGGCTTGTTTCTTTATAACTACAGGCGGATATATGACTCAACCAGTCACTTGGGCATGGGTTGCTAATGTGTGCCGTTTCAATTTTCTAAGACCCCTCCCTATTCGCGTTCCTCTTCAATCATTCCATTCTTATCACCTCGCAAACTAAACCAACGCTTACTAATCATCAAAACAGAATATGGCAGGCCATTACAAACGTTCCATTTCCACTGCTCTCCAGATCGGCGTGGGAAACATCGGCGGCATTGTCGCATCTAATATCTTCATAACCAACCAAGCGCCAAAATATCCTGTGGGATATGGGGTTTCTCTGGGAATGTTGGTCATGTGTGGAATCATGTGTACGGTTTTCTTCTTCGGATTAAAGAGAGAAAATGGGATTAGAGATAGAGGAGGGAGAGATTATAGGTATAGGGAAGATGAGGAGAGGAGGAGGAAAAATATAGAAGAGGGAAAGGAAGAAGAGGGAAATTGGGGGGATGATTGGCCTGGGTTTAGGTTTGTTTTGTAGGTTGCGTTGAGAGGGTGTTTGGTGTGGGATAGGATGTTTTTTTGGTTGGCAGTTTGGAGCAAAACCTTGGAATTTATGTGCACAGCATTCAAGTAAAAGTCGTGCAGAAAAATGCGCTTTCAGATGTTACATAGATCATGTTGAAAGCATCTACTAGGCACCTATTATTTGTAACTAAGATACCTCGCTATCTCCTTGCACCATCAACTACCAACTCCGCACCCTGCTGCCGTGAGGTTGGGAACATTATAATAGAGTGGGTAAATCAGAAACCAGACGAGAGTGTTCAATCTAGATTATCTCAAGCTTAAGAGTAGCCAAGGCCCAAAAAACAACGTCCATGACAGAAGAAGTTGCAATGACACACCAACATGAATGGAGAGTCATCTTGTACATCATAATAACAACATCTTATCCCCTTACATATGCAACAATGACTTAGCAGAAGTTTGTATTGAAAACTCCAAGAGTCCACAGTGAATACGACACAATGAAGCTGCAGTACAGGTTTGTCTTGTGGATTTTTCAGCCAATTCTTTCTTGACAAAATTGTCACAAGCAGTATTAGTCACTCATTGTTCGGCCCTAAAACCTCCGAAATTACGTGAAGTCACAAGATAAGATTTGGATTCGGCTGTGCTGGGAACCGAATTCCAACAACTGTAGTGATTTCAAGTCTATTTAATATTCAAGAAGAGACCTTGCCTTTTGAATTTGGAATTTCGCAACAACACATTCTCTTTAGGGTTGGAATCGGAAAGTCTTTCGGCACAACTTACTCAGTATCAGCACCTATCAAGACCATCATCTGAGAAGAAAAAGGCTGTTGGCTTGATTAATAAGTTTCAGTAAAGGGATGGTTTTGAGTAAGTTTTTCCTCTTCGCTCGGGTGGAATTCTACAGAAATATAAACTCTTGATCTGCGAGCTAGTGTTATCGAATTGTATTGAAGCGTTTTGATTTCTAGTCAACACTTGTATCAATCTAGCGTTGAAAGATACTTCCCGGATCGATCAAGCTAACACAGAATATAGTCGCTCATTCTTTTCACCACCCAAGCCTCACTAGTCAACCATTCGCTGAAGTGAAGCCAGCATAATAAAACCTAATCCAATTCTCCGGATATCATGGCAGAAAACTCCAAAGGACAGGGCGAGGAGCCATGGATTCCATCTAATCTTGCGTCAGTACTTTATGGACCAGTACCGAAAACACAATTGACACCAATTGATCAAATGCCTCCGCGGAAGCTTTCAGATCAGCAACTTCAGCCTCGATTTTTCATAAAACCAAGATCTATTAAAGAGATGCAACCTCAAACCAGGCGCTCAAATAGCTCAAATAGCTCACTTCGGCCTCTGATTGTAATGAAATCAAAGTCTATTGATAACATTCCAACCCCGGGCGAGATACCAAATGTTCCAAAGGTTTCACTCAAGTCGTTAAAGGCCATTTCAATAGCCTCTGCTGACAATGATTCCACAAAGCAAAAATGTCGAAGACAAACACTTCACAAGTTTTCTGATCTTCCGTTAGAGCTTCAAATTATGATTTGGCAATGGTATGGAAGAATTCACGCAAACAGTACTCCGAACGTCATCAAGATTTTCCGCTGTTCTAGACCTGTGCTACAAAATTTCACGGTGAGAGAGAATACATTACAGCGGAACTCATACTTTGCTATAAGTTACAAGCTTCCTCCCATCTTTTATGTCTGCAAACTTACTTTCAAAATTGCGAAAGACTTATATGAGAAAGAATTCCAAGTAATTCCAATGATTAAGGATGATAAACAATTGACATACTTCAATGAAGATAAGGATATCATCGTTTTGGATAACGCTCTTGTATTGATGGATTGGAGATATAACCGCCAGACTGAAGCCGAATTCGCCGGAAGGTCGCGTAGAAGCTTACATTGGCCTGCAGCCGAGAGTATCACAAGAAGAATCAACATGAAACATCTCGTTGTTGGTAGAACAGACCAATCACGGGTCAAGGCGAGGCAGCTGGCAAGATTCTATGACTGCGAGTCCATAATGTTGGGGGTACCCTATCTGATTCGCAGCAGATTCTTCTCCACGGAGGATAGAAGCAAACCCGACCGTGAAACTATCTCATTTCTTCGTGATCGAATCTTACACTTCTGGAAGGAGGAAAGACGAGGTCCTTTTGTTAGGGAAGACTATCGCAGAAAGCCCACCCGTCCAGTGGTGGTTGAGCCAATTTGGGATACGACTGAACGAACAATATCCAACCCAATGTTCTTTGTCTGTACCGATGACGAGATATTATCTCAACTGGTATGTGTTATACTTCAGAATATCCTCAGTTCTTTATCAGCTTTGAACTACTGACACGTGTGTAGCACCGTTTACATCCTGCAATCACGAATTTCATGACACCACTCCCAGGAGCTTAAAGTTCTATCACTTTCATGAGCGATTTGAAGTTTCCACACAAGCATGCTAGGCTATTCGATTACCCGTGGGAGTTTATTCCAAAAAAATAGCTGGGGATTTCTTGAAGGTTCGTTAACCTAGGGGATGATGTGGAAGAGCAAGAGTGCTTGCAGACTTACCATCAGTCCGCTTCATTTACTGCCAATTCAAGTCCAAAATTGCGGCAAACTTGAACAAACCACGAGGAAAACAAAATACTTCGGAGTTGAATGGACGTGGTTCTATTTCCTTGGGATATTCACGAAATTGGAGAGACTAATGGCCTTTCACTGAGATTTATTCATCGATTGGGATAGTGGATTAATTTTTCCTCTCGGCAGATTGAAAGACTACAATACACCCTATTTCCAATTCGACATCTAGCAATTTGTATGTTGTCTGCGGTGCAGAGCCCTTTGTAAATAGCATAATTACCTTAATTACTTTTTTGAAATTGCCCACGTGAGAATGTGATTATGACTTGTACCACACCTTTCAATAATTACTTGCGATGCTTCAGTTATGAATACCCTGTCCTAGTAGTCTGAATTACAAAAGGTCCAATAGACTCCACAGAGTTGAGTAGATGTTCCATGCATTCACTCGAGCAATGAGGCACGACTTTGCCTGAAGACTCGATAGTTTTATGGCACCCACTAATTGTAAAAGCGCTATTATACAAAAGGTGCCGTTCTATTTTATTGATTATGTTCACCATGAAGTTTTATTTTGATGACTCCTGTATATGCACAGCTCTATGCTACTGCATTCAGTTGTAATTGGGTGATCGACCGGGCAGCTATTGGGATTCAGGGAACAATAGATGGAAGAAGATACAACTCTAAACAGATATCTCTGATGAATCGATCTCAAGACACCCTCCTTTTCTGGAAACCAAGCTAGCTTTGGTCAAATAACAGATGTAGGGTTATTGTACAGTTGGTAAAAAGTTTGTTTATTCCCAGTTAGCTCTCTTAAAAAGAAAGTTTTGAAGTCCACACTAAATGGCGTGGGAGCTTTATTTGTCTGTGCAGGGTGAAGCATTATTCATGCCTTTAGCTAGAATATTCACCTCTTTGTTACAGCCCTAGGAGATAGTGCAGCTGGTCATAATATTGTTAGTATTCATTCTTATTAGCAGATAAGCCATTGTTAGAATATGGAGTATTCGATTATTGCCCTTCAATTGTCTCGGCTAACAAACTTTGTTCCCACATCGACAGCTTATAACAATCTCCATCTACTTGCTTCTCGACTCAGATTCTCTACACTTTTTGATAATCTCAACCCACGCGCATTTATTAATTGGCCCCTCATACAATGTCCACAACTTAGTCCTTTCGACCTGACAAAAGCCATTCGTCATATCTAGTCACTACCATTTGCATTAAGAACTTCAAACTTCATCAGCTCTTACACCATTACCTCCAACATGGCTATTCTCAACCAGTTTACGGTATTCCCCAAGCTTTCTGATGATTTGAAGGCTATGATCTGGGATTTGGTTTCGCAACAACCTAGTAGAATTCAATTTGGATCCTACACTGTTCGCAAGACAAAAAATTTCAAGAGAAAAAACAATGAACCTGCCTCTGAGAGAGATAAGATTTTTTCTGGCAAATATCCTGATTATCCCTGGACTTTCAGGCTTTCGGTCGAAGTCCGAGTACCTTCTGTGCTTATAACTTGCCGGGAATCTCGCTATTGGGCAATGAAGCATTATCGCTTCGATTTCAAGGATCAGTTGTATAGCAAGGCTCTATGGTTTAACCATAAAGTTGATATTCTAACTTTCGATACGCTTGATACCTTGCTTGTATTTGCTCAGGGAGGTTGCGCCCGCAACGGACCAATTTCGCTCATTAGGGATAGCTCTAAAATGCCTGTCGTGGAGAGAATAGTTTTGCTTGGGTCTCTTCCAACATATGCCTTCAGAATTGCCATGGAGACTACAAAGAATTTCCCCCACTTAAATTCCCTCGTCTTGAGAACTGATGACCTTCACTACAGCCACAGATCCTACCAAAATTATAATCTCATGTCCGGTACCAACATTATATTGCCTTCTATTAGAGTTCAACTGGAACAGCTATGGAATTCGGATGAGTGGGAGACAATCAGAGCTTATGGCCAAGTGCCAGAACTTCGATTTTTGACGGCAGAGGAGATGTGGAATACTGTAAGTTTCACGCAGCATCGTTTGATATGGATATCAACCACTTACACTTTCTAGGGCTTAGCGAAGCCACTGGCCCTTCAAGAATACTCGAGCGTCAACTCAAAAATCCCAAGCCAGATCCAAGCCAAATTTGTGACGCGTCTTCAAACGATCTTTTCTTTTGAAGGCTTCTTCTTTCTTTAATTCGATAAAATTGTCTGGATCAACTGGCACCTCTGCATGAGAGTTTTCATCGATTATCTCGTAGAAATTTGACGCATTTTTCACTGCCACGACTTCTTTGTAACCACACATTGTTAACAGGTAATCCTCAAGCCATTCCCTACAATCTTCATTTGTCCATTCAGTTTTTGGGGCATCCTGGAATTTTTTCTTAGGAACTTGTATATCATGTTAGTAATCTAACGGAATTCGGAGGTCTTAGGATGATAGTGACCATTTAAATCTTGAAGGAGATTTACCACTTGGGGTAGATGACTTAGATGAGCCGGTAACCATGCTGGTATTCATGTTTGAGAAATCGAAGATGGGCTTTGCACCGCCTGTTTGCGAGCTCGTGGATGCAGTGGAGTGATGAGGGGGAGGACACGTAAGGTCGTCATTTGAGTCTCTGCGAGATGAAAATAGCTTGAATGGGCGGCGATCACCAGACATCGTGAAGAAATGTTTCTATGTTATTTCAAGTGGCAGTTGAATAGTTGATTAAATTTCACAGGAAATGAGTAGATAGCAGCCAGTGTAAGAGTAAAGAGATAATATGGCACATAGAGGAGAAAGCAGACTTTTGAATGAAGTGATGTAGATTCTAGTTCTAAACTAGCCTGTATCCAAGGTCATAAATTCATAGTGTCTTCCGAAATAGTGATATTACATAACATGATTGGCATACATACTAGAAGAACACCAGGCCCAAACCTTAAATTAGCATCGCTCGGCAAGTCTTTGGTTCAAAATTCATGTTGACCTGGCATACCCGAGTCACTAAAAGACTCAGACGGGTTTTCTTCTTCGACAATAACGGCTGAAGAGACGTCTCTGTTGTGATGCGTTGTATTATCGCGCGGCATAAGTATTTTGGTTTCTTACTCAATACACCTGATGGAGCCGAGATCTTCACGTGATAGCCTTACCCAAGATTGTCCGACCAACGTTTTCGTTAGCCTCTTATACCAACATAAATACCCCACGAACCAAGACTTGGCATTTCATAGTGAATAAGCTAGAATCGTTCCTTGAATCCTTGATGCCCTAGAGTCGTGTGCTAGGTTGGTGTATAGGAAGTGCTTCTCGAGTTTCTATAGAGGATCACCTGGAACCTTTATATATAGCCAATTTCATGATCATGGGAATACATAGATGTTAGAAAACTTCTCAAATGAAAGCTGGTTCTATATTACATAATTCTTGAACCGAAAGGGTGTCAATGGCCCACACGTGAGAAACATAACCTCGACTTTCCATACATAAACACGACCATCTATTTTCAAGGCTGTCTATGGGTAAAGCATTCTTCCACCAACAACGAAAGCAAGTTACATTGTTTCTTTGTCTATGCTGATTCCAAAGCTTTCTTGGACAGTTTCTTGGTGTTGTATGTAGATCCGACTTCAAAAACCGAGTCAAAAAAAGAAAGTGTCGCGTTTGCACTACTCCTAATCATCGTTAGTAAGTTGTGGATACAGAATGTTGGAAGTAGAGGGCTCTTGACTTACATTGATCGCTGCTCGCCTCGTTCCACCGCATCTAGAATATCATCAAACTTGACAATACGAACTTCAGGGGATCCTGGAGTGGCAATCCCTTCCCTGATACGGTCAGCTTTGGCATTGTAAGAGAGCCTCTTCACCTCCTTGTCAGACCAGATCTCCTTGAATGTACCCCACCAAGTTGGTGATCTTTCTGCAATGACTACACGCTTGATACCATCCCAGATGCCCAGTATCCCGGTCAAGACATCTTCCTCGCTCTCTCCACTACCCCAACCGGCATTCATTGAAAAAACATTTTCGACTTTTTGGATCTCTTCAGAGATGACATCGTCTTCTCCCGATAGAATTTCGAAATGCCCACATGTGCTACTACCAACAAGACTTACATAGTCTTGCTGATAATTGAAGTATATAGGATTGCGAAGGATACCTTTGAATATAACCGTGTATCTTTTAAGTGCTTCTTTTCTAGAGTCGCGGCAAACGTGCAGAACCACCGGCATAATATAATCACCCCGAAACCCTTCCTCTCCTGGTCCATCCTCGGCGCAAGGTTTAATACGAACAATCTGTCGATCATCCGCAGCCGCAGCCCAAATCATAAGCTGAAGTTCCGCCGGTAATCTGGGAAAGAGACAAAATGAACACCGGGCTTTGAGATATGGATCCAAATTGTGGTCGACGCCGATAATGAGAGGATTGGGAGGTTCGAATAGCTGCAAGTTACGAAGACTAGTCTCCATTCGGAGAAGATCGAAGGTTTGTGGATGCATCTCTATAAAATTTTGTAATTTTCTGCGAGGAGTTTTTAGTTCGAAGAGAATGCGAAAGTGTTTATAGGAAATTCACGCGTTCTTGTACTTACTTTGATACGGCAGTACAGGGTCACAAAAAGCGTAGTAGACACTCATCTAATTCGCTTCCCACCGCCGTAGTGACAGGATAATTGTTCTTTTGAAATATGCCCTTCTCTTGTACAAGTATATTTTGTTATGGAATTCAACGATTCTTCAAGTAAATAAGAGAGCGGCAGTGCTGTTGTTGTCTGACCTGTAACTGAGGTTTCACCGACTTATAAACACGAGAGATCCGAGTGAATACACAAACTGATAAACATAAAGATCCAAGTGCGACAGAGCAGGGATTAAAAGTTTGATTCCAAAGGGCTCTCAAAAGTCAAAGAATTTCAGAGCCTCAACTTTACCGACAAACTTGCTTCGCTATCAAGTTGGCACATCGGCAGTGGTTGTCAATTCGGAAACAACAATATACGGACATTACACAGCTTCATTGCAGGCCAAACAAGTCATGGCGGTCACTACACTGGATAGATTTACATGCTTTCCCAACCTACTTCTCGAAATCCAGATGATCGTTTGGTCCTTTTGTCCCTATGTTGATAAACAGACCATTAATATCGCAGAGGTACCGGAAGTAGTTTCAGGTATAGGTTCATATAGCAGACGCTCTACAACAGGAGATAGATTGAATCCACTTGCACTAGATTTCCCAGACGCAAATTTTATCACTGTCCAGTACATAGTTCCCTCACCTTTGCAAATCTGCCAACAGTCCAGAAACGTGGCTCTTCAGCATTACCGACGAGTTGCTACTACATATGGCGATACCAAGAGGGGCCCATCACCTTTCTACATTAACTCCCATCAGGATTCTATTCTTTTTGAGGACATACTAGCCATTACACCACATTACTACCTTCCAACGATTTCTTTTTGGAGGCTTAACGGAAAAACTCTTTCAACTCCCGACGGTGGAAATCTCTGCACTTCAGTGGCCACTCATTGGGCTGGGAGCGAACCTCCAAGTGTGGATCATCTTCTGTATACGCTATCCAAATTCCCAGAAGTTGAACATTTATACTTTCTTGATTGCCCTTCTGGACCCTTCCCTGTGTCACGTTTGTCGAACTATAACATACAGTGGATGAGCAGGGATAAAATGGATAGAATTGTTATTAAATTTAACGGAAGGTGGAACGCTTGTTAATTGTGCACCAGACACAACAGATTTAAAGAAACGTACGGGTATCTTTCGGAGCAGTTGGGTGTTGCCACTAATAAGCTGCATTACCATCGAAGAATTTTTTTCTCTCAGAAACACGGAGGCTGAATGATTGAAGGTGAGTTGAATTAGCACTGATAAACTTGAATCGAATCTCCACAAGACCAAATCCGAACTGACTGTATGTAGTTGAAACATCCTTGGGCGAAAATTAAAAACGTGATGGGTCGAGAATCAGGAGCATATTGACTAGCTCGCTTCAAACATAGAACACACAGTTCTGAAGGGTTAAAAAGACCTTGTTTTCAACAATGGCATGGTGGGCTAAACTTAGGGGGAGGGACTATGCATATTGAGTGTGGCAGGCAAGTTTTAGCAAGCAAATATTTCGGGAGTACAGTTTAGGAAACAGAGTTGGGTATGTGGAATTGCAGCTTGATACATCTGAATTGCTGAATGGATTCATAATTTGAAACTATAATCTCTGCACCTACCTTCATACAATTGTGAAAGATGAGACAAACATGTTAATTTTTAAGCTTCTGGACCTCTAGACTTGTTTATCGTAATAAAATGTGATGATTCTATAAGCAATAATAATTGAAGACAATGATTCCGGCGACTGGCTATGAGCCATTGTAGGGGCATGAAATGGTAGTATAGTACTGCCAAATGACAAATATGGATTTATGCACTTCTACGGCAAGTAAAAATGGTACCATGACTTCATCCAACAACCTACTTACTCAACGAACTGGACGTACAGCTGACTCTCGGTCTGATCTCCTTGGACATCATGACAAAAAAATGGCCGAGAGAAAGATTTTAGCTTAATGTACCCATTTAAGAAGAGATTTTATCGACATTGTGTGCATCAATATAGAAATAAGCATTACAACTCAAAATGGCATCTCTGGCACATCAAATCAAGGTTTGTCAAAGTAATAAGAGAATATATAATTTCATTTTGAAACAAAGAAGAAGAAGTAGAAGAAGAGAAGTTGCCCTACGTGTTGCGCGCGAAGAATTCTTCCATCATTCCTTGCCTGGAGGATGCTACTTCATTCCCGAGTACCAAGATTTCATATCTATCCCCTCCTCTAATCTATCTCTCCGAAGAGGCATCGGTCCTATGTTCTACGAGAAAAACTTCTTCATATTTACGCTTTTCGGAAATTTACCAGCCGAAATACAACTCATGATATGGGAATTTGCATCAAACAAGCCGACATATCTGGAGAATCGATATAGAACCCACCAGAAAGAGCTCGTCCATTTATCAAGAAATCAAGAAGCACAAGGTCAAATTGGAAATTTGGAGAAATTTACAGGTACTGGGGGGGTGAACTACCATAATGATTCTCTAGGCCTTCTTCGGGTATGCCATGATTCTCGAACTATCGCAAAGAAAACGCGATCTCAGCCATATCGTACAAATTATGGAAATCCAGTCTATATTGACTTCGCAATCGATACTATATTTGTCATTGACTCTGGTGCTTGATTTAATACCATGGCTGCTTAATCTCGACTTCGATGCGTGCTTCCTGAATGAAGTGGTGGAAAAGCCGAAAGTCTACCATGCTAAAGACTGGGCTGGATATTTGAATAGAGTTAGGTATTTGTAAAGCAGGTGACGGTCTATATATTGAATTCTCAGAGCATGCTGATTGAATCTCCGGCCATTCACAACTAAGCCCTCTGTGTTCGCAATAGTCACAGATTGGGTGGTTCTCTTTGCACTGAAGCTCTCATCAGTAAATTCGACCATGAACAGGCTCTAGAGTAATACTTTGATGCGGGCTTTCTTGCAGTTCAGACACCATTTTCTGGAATTTTTGTGCCCCTTCCGGGCCTTCCTTTCGCTGCTGACGAGAGTCTCAAACGGAGCTTCCAGGGAAGAGTCTTGTAGAATCAAACGTGATTCATTCTTGAAATTCTCCATGGTCAAGCACTCAGCATGCTATGCTCGCAGATATCTTGATGTTGCACTTATCTGGACTTGCAATGGTAAAAGGATAAGGGGGCACCGAGGCTCTGCAAACAATCGAAACTCATGTAACCTTGAATTAAGCTCTTTATAAACATAAACAACGTTTTCTTCTCCATATCATTCCACCTGTATACAATTTTCAGCCCCAGTGATAGATTATGCTGCCCAAAACAAGACGTGTCAACTGATAAAATATTGTGGCTGCTTTGACTTGTTTAGCGAGGACCACTCCAATAGGGGAAGCACGACAAGGTTATTCCCTGCATTCCATTTCCAAGTGACGCTAGTCTTCCAAGTCCACAACATTAAGGTCTAGATCCGTCAATGTCAGGGTCGGATGTACAATAGAAAAGACCGAACAAACGGCTTACGGAGTCGTAATTCAAACGTCCGCAACTCGGTTCCAAAATTACAAGATTTGATGCTGAAAAACGAAAAACGATGATCACATGACTTAAGAACCGCACATCAATGCGAACATCACTTCAATTGAACTTTCCTTTAACATTTTAATTTTAGCGAAACTACACCATACTATTCGGCCAGAAAGCTAGATATATTTTACAAGGGATCTAAGAGCAATACCTTTAGTGAAGACGATTAAGATATTTTGAACTCATGTTTTCCTTAGTGCAAAAGTGTGCACATCCACAGTTGATGTTGAATCATCAGCTTAATTGTGGCCAAACATCAAACAGGATGCTAGAAAACTACTAAAATCTGTGTTGATTGCTTCGATGCTTTCACTCAATTCTTTTTCAGAGGTCATAGATATCTTCTCTGATGTTTGCTTCACGGAAGTCTGAGGTCTAGTTGATAACCGCAAACAAATCAGATTAAAAATGGCAGATATATACCCCAGTGGCATGTCTTGATTATAGTTTTCTTTCCGTCAACTTTCTTTCTAGACTTGAATGGCAAGGAAAAACCTACCAAGTTTAGAGCAAAGAAATGAAAGAAGTTGAAACCTTTCTCAAGGCTTGAACGTCTCGTCTCTAAGTAATCACATGGAAAACTATGAGGAGCTACCTTCATTTTGTCTTCTTAGTCAGTCATATATACCTCTTGACTAGATGTTAAGATTTTGAATCATGAAATATATAGATATTATCCCTACTTCAATACTTTTAAACTTTCATTCCAAGCACTGATAATCAATATGTTGTTCCTCAAGTTTTGTTTCTTTATGTTCAAATGAGCAAGATAGGGTCCGAGCTCCTAGTTATCTGGTTAATTCTTTCACAGCTCAACCTTTTGGTATCCAACATATTCGAAAGATCCCAGGGTTTGAATTTCCTGGGGAGTTGGTGAGAGTAGGTTGCAGATATGGCATAACATGAGTATTCCATAAATGTACTGGGAAGATCTAATGTGGCTTAGAAGTCTGGGGTTTTCATATAGAATCTGTATCTGATATTATCATAGCGAGGTGGAGGATTAACAGTATATAGCAAGTACACAGGCTCCAAGATAATGGCATGATCTCACGTCTTTTTATTCAAGTGAATTTCAGTACATCAAGTAATACAACCACTAGATCCCGTCGAAAAACTTATGAACCATGTGGCGTGATTTTTGACTCCCGCCTCATCTCACCTGCCAATCATCATCTTACAGTGAAGCTACGCATATATAAATGACCTAAGTGTCCTCTCAGATACACTATCCCTAAGACTTTCGAATATCCAAGAAGGTTCTGTAAATGGCGACCCCAATCTCAAGTCAAAATGAAGGCCCGAATTCCGTCGAAATAACAGCAGAGCTGGACCCGAAATTTTGGAGTCTCAAGAACACCGGGACCCTTCTCGTGAGTTTAATTGACAAAAGATGCTGACAACAAAACTAATCATGCTGAAATCTTCAAGTCAAGTCAAAACGACCAAAACTTGGTTGAAGCTTAAAGAATACACACTTGCTTATGTATGTTTACAGGCGAAAGAACACTGAGCACCTTGTTTCTCTTAACGAATCTTTTGAGTCAAGTTAATGATATCTTACAATGTGTACCTTCAATTAGTAATTGTAAATTCAAGTTGTTGTATCATGTAACAACTCTTGACTCTTTAAGTTGAGCAGATTGATTGGTCTTTCAATTGATTTCTCGCTTCGAAAGGGGTAGGAAACATATCCAAACTGAACTACTCCAAACAGCATTAAATTTTGAATGCAAATGAAATATACAACTAAATATTCAATCTTTAAACCAAATCTTTCCACTGATAGACGAATGGGTACTAGCGCGATCTGACTTGATTTCGCTCAGCCCTCGCACACTGTCAGTTTTGAGTCCAGCAGAACAATCTTCCACGCTGACCGCTTTTCACAGCACAGAATAAGCTATTGATTTCAAAAAAATCAAACACTCGCGACCAAGTCTTTCTCTGCCTTCTATTTTAGCAACATCTCTTCTGTCTTACTGTATCAGATCAACTGTGCTCAGTCTAGATATATTCTTTGGAGACCACTAGCTAAGAAGAATAAGCCATCATGGATAACACCCGTCAAGACTCCGTAGGTTCTATCTTGTTTATAAACGAAGACTTTTTATTTGTGAGGATATTACTAACTGTTTAATGTAGAGATTAAATGCCCACAGTGTTACTGGCATGCCCACTATCCAACAAACCAGTCGAGGAACCCAAACAGGCGCTGCAATTACAACACAAGTTGCAAGCATAGCACAAGTCGCAATTACAACACAGTCAGACTCTTTTGAGCTTTTCGGAAAATTGCCCCCCGAATTGAAAATAAAGATCTTAAACATCGCTGCCCGGGAAGTTTCTCGTCTCATCGAGATGACAACACAAGAAACATTCCAAGGACACACACCTGCGCTACTTGGAGTCAGTCATATGGCTCGCAAAGAGGCTTCGAAATTTTACGTTGCCTTGCGACCAGGATCTCCACAGCCTGTCTACTTCAACCCGGACAATGATACCCTTATGCTTATAATGGATATTGAATCAACAGTATCAAGGATTTGTTTATTTTCGCCACCTGCATTGACGCCAACTGCATTGACGCCAATTGCATAACCACCACCTGCATTAACGCTACCTGCCATGGATAGATTTTCTTTTGTCGAAACCTTGATGATATACCTGACGTCCGTGGGAGTTAAATCGTTTGTAGTTAGGTTAGGATATTAACCGCTTTCCTGGACAGATCTCATGGCTCTCATTACACGTCGGAGCTATGAAAACGGAAAACGCGAGTTTTTTCGGGCTCTCTCTTGCTGAATGAAGTATTCGGGAAAGCTTGAATCATGTGTGAGGGTCTCATTGGCACACTCTACCTTGATCAACGGTTCACCAGTCGTTCTTCGATCTCAATCACCACCATATTTTCGCCTCTTTCAAACCAAATGCTGCTACCTCGTTATTTTTTGTCTCGAACCCACCATTAAAGCGCTCTCCTCCTATCACCAACTTTCAAAACTTTTTTTCATTCTATGGCCATTAGGGCTTTCGGAAGCATCAGGAGCTCACTGGGCAAGTCGAGTACTGGCATGGCAATTTAAGAGGTTCAAAACAAGATTGCAGGCAGCGAAAGATATTCAGACAGTATTTCCAGGAAGATTCGATGGGAGAAAATCATAGTTGGTGAGGCTTTCAATATCACCAGCTTAGCCATTCACTTGTTTGTTCTGGATTCAGCTTTCTACAACATAACATCTTTGTCGCTTCGACGGCAGGTGCCATATGTTTGACTTTCCTTGCTCTTTTTATCAATTCTGGACATTTGTGTTCAGGAGAACTTTCCTTTGTTGTGCGATTCTAGGGTGCTAGAGAACGTCAGCTAAATCATCCTGTAACTTTCAAATTACATATGACAAGGCAGAGCGATTCAGAATCAATAGGGCTCTAGCGTCTCGTTCTATTCTCTGTCTGTATCCCATAGATCTCAAGTAAAATAAAATAAGATATCTCATGCTTTCAATTGTGCAACGTTAGAAGCGTGGCAGTCACCATGTATTTTGCAGATACAACGTGAGGAACCAGCACACAGAATTCTACACTCTGACCGGACTCTTGTATTACTCGAATAATGATTTGAATTTTGATACCACAAAGTCAACGTGTCATGCTGAGCTGCATAATGAGTATGTGTATGAAAAGGCTAAGAATCAGGCTTGCAGTTACCTTCGGCGTGTTTCATGGCGCAGCTTACGGGCATATACACGGCATACGTTACACCATGCATACACATGTAGTTATACAGAAGGCTATGTTTGGGCTTCTCAAGGAGGCATTCTTGGACAGGCATGATTAAATATCATTTGTTCAAAATTGCTCGATAGTAATTGTGCCTGTGGAAGAAAACCGCATAGATATCGTGCATCTTCAAAATGCTTTTTGCCGAATAGCATGGGTAGTCTTTCACAGCCGAGGACAATCAAACACAACTTCTTGAAAGCTTACTTTTCAGTATTCTATCTTCATATAGATCTGGATCACAGTACCTCAAATTTGTAAAGGAAAATCTTTTCGATGAATGATTGAGTTGAAATATTGTTAAATACCTAGGTAGAAAAAGGGGCTGGCGACTCAGCCTAATATCTTATAACATATATCAAATCATGACTCTAAAGTTATCAAAATAGCGTTACCAAAAAGCCAGGATATATCAAATATATCAGATATATCTCAAAAATGAATTCTGATCGCAAAAATAGCAATTCTTTGTAAAGGGTCAAAAGGTTTTTGATAAATCTGCTATATTTTATTATTCTCGTCGTAAGCTGCCGCGAAATCGTGTAATCGTTAAAATTCGATCGAAGCCAGATATTGACCCTTCCCAGTATATTCTCCAGAATCCGAGAAAAAAATCCAAACATGGTATCCCCCGCCGTTTTATTTTATTTTAAAGCTCCACGGCTCAAGATAACTCGAGCTGCACGATCTTAAAAATCTCCCCCGTAGTCTAAAAGCCTTTCACTACGACTCGGATCGAGCTGGCAGCATATGTGTTTCATGCCGGGGATTTGGCTAACCACCAACACAAAAACGACTGACCACGTCCATTGCCCAGTCCCTCAACCCATACAAACGCTCCGCTGGTAAGGTCTGCATGCTAATGTTCAGCCCAAGCCCACAAATTAAGATTGTCGGAATCCATTGAGGAAGAAGACTTGATGATATTTGAAGGATTGAGAAGAAGTAGAACATAAGAATACAACACTCCAGATGCCATAGCATACTCCTGATGGATCATTAGTGAATGAAAGAGTCGACAGCGAAGATAGGCTTACTTTGTGATGTTTAGCATGCCTAGAAGCTTCGTACCAGTTTACAAAATAAGACCGATTGAAAGTAGGATGAGCCAGAGGAGAAAGACGCTGCATTAATATGAGTTCCAATACTTTATAAGTTTCAAAAACGGAACTTAGCAGACGAATACAAAGCGCCATGCTTTGCCCTCTGGTGCCATCATCCCTGATAATATATTAATTGGGGCAAGGAAGCATTCAGATATGACAATAACAGCTAGGACTCTTTGTCTTCCTGGAGAAAAAGAATGACCTGGACTAGGACTACTGTGAAAGCATTTGGCATCCGGATTTGGGGGATAGCTTTCATCCATGTTTTCAGGTTGTACTGAAATTATTTCAGGCACCGTAGACATCTTTAGAACTTGGTCGGATGGGATGAGAACGGAATTTCATGGGCTAGAGAAAATTATAGTGATCGTAAAATAACTGTGTGAATGATCTACCACAAAGATCGAGAGTAGAATTTTGGCAAGCAACAAATATAAGGATAAAAACAATGGGAAACCGGGCGCACATGCTGATTTTATCAACCCACGACCTTCTATGTGCGACAGTTAGATACTTCAAGTTCACAAGATTCCTATAGTGCCAGGTTTCAATTGAAACTTGATATCGAAAAAGAGCATCTTCCGGTAATGAATCTGATCATCAATTTAAAGGCGACTTATCGCTTTTGTTGGGCAAAAGAATGCTTCGTGGCTGATTTATTCCGCGCAATGATGATAAAATAGGGGGCTAAGTTAATACATGTTGCTGCTCCTTGTGCCACTGCAGTAGTGTGAACGTTAAAGTCAAGGCTCTTTCAAATGCTAGAATGCGGCTGATCTTTAGTTGTATTGCATCGCCTCGCAAATTGTACCTATCTCTTCATTTGTTCAGGAGACTGTTGCTAAGTTTCATTGCATGTCTGTATGTTGTGTAACTTTGGGCTTCATGATACATAAAGACCCTCGCATCCACAAGAGTAGACATTGAGATTCACAACAAACATTTATTATTAAGGAATTTCCAAGCAGACAGGAATTATCTTTATTCGCAAGCGACATTACTGAAATTTGTAACAAGTGTTCCGTAAGGCTTGATCATCATCGACAATGATTAATGTTTTTGACTTTACATCAGCAGCAAATTAAACACCTTAGCCATGGACAAGTTAAAATGTCAGGTGGAGAGCAGGAAGCCAGCACACCAACGCGATAATTCTCCTTGTTGTCAAATTCCAGCCACAAATACATCTCTCTTCACCAGGAAATTGGCTTTGAGACCCGAGATTCTATCAACCGATATCAATTCAATCAGTCATAAAATGGAACCCCGGATACAAGCTTCTCATAATTCGATTTTGACCATTGTGTCCTGCTGGCCATCATGCCATTCTCTCTTCCTCTTGGCTCTCGCACTCCTAAACATCAGCTCTTCACTTCTCATGAGCGCAACCTTCATCTGCCTGAATTATAGCAGAAACCTAGAGACAAACAGCTCCACTATGTCCACAGTAAGTCTTGCCCAAACGCCTACCAATGAGCGACTCTAACGATTGCAGATCACCACTCCTATTCTTGACTCCTTAGATCTTCAATTCAAGTTTTCACATAATGTCATTACACTCTGCAGCTTTATCCTCGCAACAGGTGTCTTCACTCTCACAATATTTTTATGGATGTCACATGGACCCGATTCTTCATGTCCCTCGTAGCTTTTGCTAGTTCAAGCCTATGGATATTGGATAGGTTTTAATCCTGTGGAGTTGGTGCTGTGTATCTTCCCCTTGAGTATTAGCATTTGGATGATGCTCAATTGGGCAGTGAACTTTCTCCAGAACCGAAGAAACAGACGATATCTTCAACGGGTAGAGGGTAACGATAATGCGGTGTATTTGGTTTGAGGAGTTGTAGATTTGAGCTTTATTGGAAACAAGGGCAAGCGTTAGACTTTGTTTGTCGCCTTAAGAAGTTATGCTCGTGAAGAGATATGGGAAACACTCGCGGGACCAAACACCGTGTTTGACAAGTCTCCATGAATATATGTTGTGCAGAAAGGTAATTTAAGAAACTGTTTCGGAAAGGTATGCCTTTTGAACTTTGTGTATGAAAATTTGTTTGGATGTGTCCTTCCAATTTCCCTGATCCGTTTCCCCTGACATCGAAAGTTTGAACATGTGAATGAAAATCAATAGTTGGATCCCCAAACATGATTTGAACCTAAGAAGTCTTCATGATTGCTAAACAAAAATCTTCTTCCAAAAAGTGACCGATATAATTTACTCGGTCGACTTTCGTAAAATGCCCTCAAGACCATCCCACCTACCAGCTCTCATAGGATCAAGCTTTCTCAATTCCGAAAGCCAGGCTTTACAATCTTGTACTTCATCATGTTCAGGCAGGCGCATTTCCATTTCACATACAGCAAGTGTGTACTCAAACAAAGCATCAAAAACCCACTTACAGTCCTCACCTCCATCAAGAAAATCCCTTAGATTGATAAGTTGCTGCTTGATATATTCAATACGATCTTCTGGAGAGAAGTTTGGAGTTATGTTTGCATGACCAACAGACTCAGTGAGAGTTGACATGAGAAATTGATGATAGAACCATACAGACTGATCATACGGATACGCATCATTCCACATAGCTTTAGTGATAAGATCAAACTCTGAATAAATGTTAGCATTACTTGTAACGCAATATATTGGACTCAAGTGTACCATCATCTAAAAACTGCCGCCTCTTAGTTGCGGTCGCTTGCCGCTCGTCGAGCAGTCTTGGTATTAGTTTACTTCGGTTGTGCCAAGCCGAGAAGTTTTTCAACTCCGCATTGATCATTCTTGTAGTGTATGCAAATTCCGATTCGACCATGCTTGAGCCATTCAATTTGGGATCTTCCAGTTGTGAAACAACGGTACGTCGGTATCCCCAACCATGGAAGTTTCGACTATCTCTTGTCAACATCTTCCCCACTAAGACAAGTTCGCGCTGCCACAATCCTCTCGCAACATCGGCAGCCAATCTGTCATTTGCTTCTTTTAATAACCACAATCGATAGTTCCATATCCAATAGCATTTTGGCCACCCCAACATCAATGGAAATATAAAATCTAAGTCTGCCTGTATCAGATCAAGAATCGTAGAATTCTTCCCAGGATTCAGGGGGTGCGGGTCTGCCCGGATCTTGGTCAAGTCCTCGGAAGACGCAGAGGTAGAGGAGGATGAGATTACGCCAGACGTCGAGTTCTCGGACAGCCCAGTAGAAGGCGATTGGGTATCCAATTCCAATGATGACTCCGATGATTTCGAGAATAATCCATGAATTAGCAAACGCCTGCGGATGTTCCATATCGTATAGTATTCGGGATTCTTTGATAGTAGTTTAGAAGTTAGGTCGAGTACCTCACGGGTATGCTGGCGCTCTGCAACCTTTCTAAACATTAGAAACACCATCAGTCAACTGAGTATTGACATACTTTGAGCTGAATTAGATCCACCAAAGCTTTGTATTCTTCAATATCCTTTTGTTCCTTTAGCTGCGCCGTTATTGATTTTTGTTCAGTCGTCGCAATTCGTGGCATTCCATGCTATAAATTAAATCAGTCTCAAGTCACCACGAAGTCTTAAGAGACATACGCTTGCCATCTTGAGAACCTCTCTTTCTATTTTTGGAGGCGACAAACTGGCTGAATGATAGTTGGCGGGGTGGCTGGCAGTTCAGCCTTGTGAGATAGCTCTTGGAAAATGCGACTCATGAATTTGGAAAGTGGGGCCGGATTTTTGTCATGTAAGCTCCGATCGACTATATGTCGGCTCAATATCGGTTCACGTTGTTAGCCCTTGCTTCCGACATTATCAATACCTCTCGTCCCATCTCTTGGTTTATGTTCTCCTAGTTCTCCTCGCTTCATATTTCCAACAACGGGACCAGAAGGATTATCACCATTCTTACAGTATTACTAACTTCAGCAGTATAGCAGTACATTATCGGTAATGCCTGATTTGAATGTTTCTTAGGTCATTTCATTTGTGCTATCGTCTCACCATAGGCTTCGCCGGTGCCCTTATCCGGTCGACATTCTTTAACCATCGTCAGGAAGAAGTCATAGAATAGCTTCAAGGGAATCTCCCGCTGGACTTACGGACTTACCTACTCCTCCCTCTTTGTTTAGGAAATCAGCGTGAGGTTCAATATTTCTATTTACTTTCCATTGTTCCTTTTCACGAGAGAGCGTCGATAAGCCGCTGTTCCTTTGCATCTTATCATTGGCCTCCTCGATTGTCACTCTTCATAGCATTGCTATGTCTTCTTTTTATAATGATGGGTGGATCAATAGCTCTGCAAAGATTCTCTATTCTCCGGACGACTCAGGTTATGACAGTTCATCTCCCAGACGAAGGTTAAGTATATTAAGTGGTGAGCGCCGTGTCTACCTTTTGATGCATGCCATTGTCTTAAATATTTGCAGACACTCATTCGACTCATGACTCTCTCCTGCCACGGTTCCGAGATGAAAATGGGAAAGAATGGAAAACGACTCTTTCCATGCGGATCAAAAATGTGATCAATGGAGTTCCTATTGACCAAAATCTGTCAACCATTGCTCCAAATAGTCTTCGGTTTGATGGATCATCAGATTGCCCCAAAAATCCAACTACTTCATCCTCTTCGACAGTACCTCGACCCAATACCAAGTCTAGACCAACTCTTTCGAACACGCTCCGGGCTCGAACATCAGTTGACTCGACCCCAACCAGAAAGTCCGCTAGCTCCTTGCATTCTCCAGATCGATTTCTTCCTGTTCTGAAAAGATCTGATTCTGCGGCACAAAGCTTTCGTGCTAATAAAGATCCTGGAAGTCTCTCGCCTTATGAAAGATTAATGAGACATAGCAGTACAAGCCTTGATGCTTTCAACCCACGTCGACGTGCTACATCACCAATTCCCCTAGCTTCTCGACCCGATTCCAGAAGAATTGTTTCTGCAAATCGCGGCAGAGGTATGAAATAGATCAGGGATAGCAATTGATTTCCATTCTGATTATTTCATAGGTGCTACTGCCCTTATTTTTCAGAGAAGTGCTCCAACAACACCCTTTGGGGAGAGGCAGGTGAGTGCAAGTTTGATGTCCATATTTCCAATGACATCTCTCCGCCTATTCAGCAAATAGCTATGCAAGATGAAAGTTTAAGAAACATTCATCTTTTCTCTGTAGTACTGATTACCACAGGTCAGTGTAGGAACCGTATGGGCCGTCGGAGGAGTTGCTCCTGTGAGCGATGGCATCTCAGATGGGCGTGGCGGTATGCTGGGCAGTGGGACTAATGCACCATTATATACGACATCCTTTTCCGCTTCACGTCCAAAGGCACAAGAAGACTTTGAAAAGCATGAAGACAGGCTGGCACAAGCATTAGATATTGACCGCACACAACGCGTTTTTGAATTTCGAGACCCATTAGCCACACCACCCACTACTCCACTCGATTCTAGGTCCAAGAGGCATATCTTTGACACCAAGACTACATGGAATGGAACAGAGTGGGTTCTTGGTGGACCGGAACAAAGTCCGTAATTTTGTTTCATGCTTTCCATATGTACAGATTGAGATTCTGATGAACATACAGAGCAACAATTGCCGCAAGAACCTCGCACGCTTCCTGTTGCTCCTTTCAAATAAGTTTTAAATTCGCTGCTGTATTGTCTTTTACTGATGTTCAGCACAGTTCTGGATGCACCAAATTTACGAGATGACTTTTATTGCTCGGTTCTCGCATACTCTGGAACGAGTCATACGCTGGCCGTTGGTCTAGGCTCATTGCTTTATGCATGGTCCGAAATGGCAGGAGTTCATCTACTTCATGGCGGAACTTCAAATGCTTCTTGGTTGACATCGCTGGCATTTTCATCCACGCAAGGAGCCAAATCAATACTTGCCTTTGGCAGGTCTGATGGATCTTTGAGTTTATTATCGCTCTATGATAGTTTATTGCCTAGATTCGAAGTCCAACAGCCTTGTCCTATAGCTTGCGTCACTTGGAGACCTTCGATAGCAATGCGACCTTCGCGAAATCCACTTGCTCCGGGTATTATGGTGAAGACAGAAGATCTGATTGTCGGAGATGAACAAGGGAACATATATTATTATGTCGTTGAATGGCCTGATGCATGGGAAATAACTCGCGATGGCTGGTCTGGCTCTATGACACTTATTGCCAAGATCTCTATCCACACCCAACAAATATGTGGTCTCTCATTTTCCACAGATGGCTCATCATTCGCAACTGGAGGTAATGATAACCTTTGTTGTCTTTTCCGTACAAATGAAGTCACCCGGCCTTCTCGTGGTCAACTAGGCACCGCAGAAGAAGTATTCCTTGCCACGGCAGGTATGCGTCGCATACACAGCGTGGCGGGTCAAAGTCGTGTTAAAGAAATCACTACCGGGGCAGAGAAACATCGTTGGGTTCATGGAGCGGCTGTCAAGGCAATTGCATTTTGCCCCTGGAGAGATGGCCTCATTGCAACCGGCGGTGGAAGCAACGATAAATGCATCCATTTCTTTCACACATCTTCCGGAGCCTGCCTAGCTACCATTAGTGTAGCAGCTCAAGTTACTTCTCTTATTTGGTCCACTACTCGTCGTGAAATTGCAGCCACATTCGGGTATGCGCAACCTGAACATCCGTATCGAATCGCCGTTTTTAGCTGGCCAGATTGTAAACAAGTAGCTGCTATTCCATGGGAAGGTGAGCATCGTGCATTATTTGCGATTCCATATCCAGGTGGCCCAAATGAAAGCCATAGTAGTAGGGAAGGGGGAAGGGCCTTGACAAGAACGGCTCAAGAAGGTTGCTTAGTTGTGGCTAGTAGTGATGAGAGTGTTAAGTTTCATGAGGTGTGGACAAGTAGTATGAAGGCTACTAGTGGAGGTGAGGGTTTGCTAGGTGGAAGTGATATCTTGGAGGGTTTGGAGGGGATTGACAAGGAGGGTGCTGTTATCAGATAAATTTATGAGATGGCATGGAGATGGAGGATGGTGAAGCGCAGATGACTGTTTAAATAACGTATAAGGAGATGACGTACATTGTAGTCTGTACATCTGTGCGAAACAAATTGAAATAAAATATGGAGAAAAGTGGGGAGGGGAGAAAGTAACTAGATGAAATGAACGATGAAATCAGAGAGATCAAGGGATGGAGAGATGAAGAGATGATACCACACCCGCTTTTCTTTTGCAAGTTGCAGACACGAGTACATACAAATTTGCTTGTTCTTCTGAATCAAAACAAACAAATATTCATTACCTGAAACTGTACTTTTGACTTCATATGTCTGTCTACATCTTCGATTTTTGATACTTGGATACGAGGGCTCTGAGCAAGTTCCGAGAAGTACGAAAGAAAATGTTGAGAAGATGCAAGAAAGATAAATGAGACAGGTCACCGGGGGAGTAGATTGAGCGAACACATAACAACCCAAGGGAATGATGGGGAAAGCTCACCGAGAGCCTACAGATATGAATAGTCATAGGATATTGGTAATGAGAGAAGATTCAAAACTTTAGATGGTACTGCTTCGTTACTTACTTATAGGAGATAGATAATGGGGTACTAGGTAATAAATACTCGACTCGATAGATAGGTTTTCGGTATTATCTATATCCTAGATATTTATCATGTAGGAATTGAAATCTGTGAAGCTCTGAATCTATGAATCTATGAATCTATGAATCTGTTACTCTAACTTATATTTCTACGCATCGATAAATTTATACATTTATACATTTATACATTTGCAAATCTATGAGATGAAAGCTCGGCGGGAGGAACTGGAGTAGAGTCAAGAGAAGAAGAAAAAGAATGAGAATGAGAGAATGAAAAGGGAATGAACAGATAAAAAGAAAAGCATGGGGTAAAAACACAATGGGGATTCACCGGGAGCTCGAGGGAGGAGAGGAAAACATTAATCATGTGATTGTTTACAAATGATAAGTACACGTGTTCGCTCTAGTATCCTAGCGTGAACGTGCCGTGTCGGGTACTTGCGTAGGGTGGTGCTTTTCAACAATTCACTCGTACTCGTATTACTTACATTTTACAGTAGGCTCGTTTTCCACTCGCTTTCACATGTCCACACCGTCTGCACACATACACCACACACCATGAATTTTTGATATGTTTTTTTCAATTTTGTGTTTATCTATCTACGGAGGTATGTATCTCAACGCATCGATCAGTCGATCAGTAAAAATCCGCCAGATCGACTTGTACCTCTTAGGCTTACTTGCTGTACTAGCTTCCACTATGTTCACTCCTCCACTTCTCCATCGGACTGTTGAACCAACGTACTATCTCTCCGTATTTTGCAGCAGGCTGCATTATCGACTGCTCAATCCCCAATCCCAGCATGCAAAGTGCTTAGCAAGCCGGTAAACATTGCTTGATCATCAAGTTGCCTTGGCAAATATGATGATCTGAATGTTGAACTCCAAACACCTTGCTCACGTGGAAAAACAACGATTGGTGGTATTTCTTGAAGGAAAAAGAAAAAAAAAAGAAACGTTCAAAAATAGGCAGAAAAAAGAGGGAGAAGCATCCTCCTCGCAGACAATTGTATGGTAAGAGATTTCTCGAATTCTTCTTGTGTTCTGGCACGCCAGACTGGCAAGAAGGATCCTTGATTTGAGATGCTTGTAGACTGTTGTCTCGAGCACCTCTTGAGGGGTTTTGGAGAAAGATCTCTCAATGGTGGTTTGGTCGTTGCTTTGCCCTTCGACATGCGGCATGTCTGTAGAGATGCTATCCCATATGTCGTGTTTCATATGCGTAAAGTGGAGATGGTCGTTGATAATATTTCCAGGGATTTTTGACACTGGATCAAATCGCGAGGAATGAATGCTCGGTATCATCGTTTTGTATCTGGAGGATTGAGTGTTTATCAATCTGAAAAGAAGTCGATGGGGTGTCATCAACAAAGCTGAGATGTAACTCCTGTAATCCTCCCAGAATTGTTTCTGTCTTATGAAGCTTTCGGAGACAATTGCCATTCTGGATGAGACTGACTATCTTGCTGAGCTTTTCCTACGGATATGGGGAATATTCATACATTAGACAAAGCGCATTTAGGTACGTCAATGCCAACGGCATGACCTCCCAAGATCGCATTAGTTGTTTACAGGAGCAGATGCAGACGAATCTGCATCCGCAACTACACCTGCGCTAACCTCTGGAGAAGAATCTCCACCAGTGTGGATAGTCTGGGCTTGAACTTGTGTTTCAATTGCAGCCGTAGGGACTTCTACGACCGGAACGACTTGTGCGGTGGTTTCCTGGCCCTTTGATTCGGCTGCAGTCGGAACGTTTTCGTCTTGCTTTTTGCTTTCTGGGACTGGTGTTTGACCGGGTTGATTTGATTGATTTTCTGGCTGAGAGATAGCTTGATTTGGGGTTTGAGTCGATTCGATATCCTTGACAACTTCTTCGCGACTTGGATCTTCCGTGGGCTTTAGGGCGAGATTTCCTGTTTCGGATGTTTCCTTGGACATCGAGGTTTGAGGAGCGGGAGCTGTCTCTTCAACGACCATCGATTCTGGTATTGAGGCTGAAACTGGCAAATTATTTTCTCTGTTTAGTGGAGTGCCGGAGTTCACAGCTGGAGCCTGAACACGGCCCCATTCCAAAGTTGGATTGGCATTGTATCTATTGTCGGAGATAGGTGCGGAACTCGAAGAATCTTGCGCATTGTCTCCATTTCCTGAGGCATTTGCTTTAGTAAAATCCTGCTGTCATCAAGTTAGTGATGAATTCAAATCTGAATTTCAATGATTGAAAGAGCACTACTTACTCCGCGGGCTAGTGAAGAATATGAGGCGACTGGTGAAATTTCAACTCCTATCGATCCTACCGATGGTTGGGGAGCTGAATCTTCTCCGACGTTGATGCGCTTTGAAGAACCTCGAGAATTTCCCTTCCACCAACTTCCCATGCCGACACCTCTAATTTCTCCATCACTTAAAACATGCTGTGCATCTCCATCACCTCTTATGTTGCTTTCTTCCATTTCTATGTCCTCTCCATTTCCATGGTCCATAGTTCGCTTCCCACTTCCATTCATTTTCGTTTCCAGCCACAACTCGCGGTCTCGATCAACTTCCTGGTATTCTCTATGCATGTGATGTTTCATCGCAACATTTCCGCGCTCCATCCCATTAACTCCTTCAACCCACCTAATGTTCATGATCAAGTAACTCAAACCGTCGTGAGCACGAGTATTCTTGCCTCCCCATTCACGGCTCTTGATACCATATCGGATCGTGCTGAAGTACTTGTCAAGACAACCCAGAACAAGTACTGTGACATGAAGATCGCGATTGTTACGAACTGGCATAGGACCTCTAGCAGGAGGGCGGTCAAAAAATTCATCCGGTCCATCAGCCATCGTATCCAGTTCTGGCTCAACAGATATTCCTTCATCTGCTTGATAAAGATCCAAAAGTTTGACATCGATATCATCGCTCCATTTTCCGCAGATCCAACCTTGATGAATTAATGCCGCAATGATGTCCGAGTCGTCCGAATAGACATCAGTACCCCATAGATTTTTCCGAGCTGTGATTTGTGCTCTGCTTGGCGGCTGAAGATGAACACGGGAAATCTTAACTGTAAATGTGCAATTGATCAGGTTTTCAAAATTTGCGCTGCTTCTATTAGTGCCAGCAAAGGCGCGATTGTATGGCACTTCGCCAGTAGAGTTTGAACGGTACAATGAGAGGTTTGCCTGGTAATATTCGCCACCAAGATGGCAACGAGGGTGCTGCGAAGCATCATCAATGATCTCTTGTGAATGAACTCGGTATTTGGGCATATGGAGATGGTTGTTCATAGGAGGAGGAACCTTTGGTCCTACAGAATTGTGATTTGGTCCTGCGGAATGGTGGTGATGGTGATGGTGATGATGAGAATGTGGATTTGAGAGATGATGATGCGGAACAACAGAAGTTTCTCCGTGAGGTGGAGATACATCACCATTGGTTCTTTTGACGCTTTTAAAGGGCGTCACCGATTGAGATGAAGGTGGCGGGATGTGATCCAAAGCACCGGCGACTCTGTGTTGGTGACTAAACAGATTAGATGGATAATTAAAAGAACGGAATGTGGGAATGTAAACATACGTATGTCGATGTGCAGCATGTTTTGTACGCTTTCCTCTGCCATTGGGAGTTTGTCGTCCAGTACTACTATCGTCATCATTTCTATCTTCCTCCTTGAGTTTACGGCGTCTACCAAATGGACGAGGCATTGTAGAGCTACCATTTTCAATTGGCGAATTATGAGCAGAAGGGGAATCGAGGTCTTCACGGCGTGAGCCAGAGAAAGGCAAACCACCAGTAGTAGATCCCGCAACAGGACTAGATAAACTCAAAGCCACTCCACTTCCAATGCCAGGAAATATTTTACCAAACTCACTCTTGATACTAGGTTCACCAGCGGGACCAGGTTGCTGTGATTGTGCTCCTTGTACAGCTTGAGGAATAGGTGAGACTCGACCTCCTCTACGGTTGTCTTGAACACTTAGAAGTCCTCTTTGATTTTGATGTTGCTGCATCATTTGAGGAGGTGCTTCTTCGACTAATCTTCTCTGCGGGGAGTCATGCTGCGGGTATTGGGGATTAGGTGGCATTGATCCAGCAAATGCGGATTGTTGGGCTTTAACTTCCGCTCGCTGTCTTGCTGCAGCTTGCTGTTCCTGCTGCTGCTGCTGCATTCTGTCCTCAAATGTTTGCTCAAAATGAGGGCTTGGACCCGATGCTTGTTGCTGCTGAGAGTGTGGCGGATAATGAGAGACATGAGCGTAACGGGGATCACGTTGATCATTATTAGGGACAGGTTGATAAGCAGGGTGAATACCATACTGAGGGGCCGCGCTTCTTGGCTGGTCGTAGACATTACCATGTGATGCATAAGATGGTGGTGGTCGCTCATATGTCGGTGGTTCAAACCCAATTCTTTGTTGTTCATGTCCAGGACGTACCCAAGCTGCTTGTTCGCGGGCATCTGGTTGACGACCATAGATTTGGGGATGATTTCGTTGAGACATCTGGTGTGGGTACTCTCCGTGTATGCCAGGTCGTGCCTGTTCCTGCATGGCCATAGCTTGCTCCCGCTCTGAAGCAGACCTCTCCCTCTCCCTCTCCCTGTGATTCAACATCATGGCTGCTGCTGCTGCTGATTCCCTCTCCGCCCTATCTCTCTCTCGCTCTCGCTCCCTTTCTCGTTCTCTGTCGATGTGCTCGAAGACCGGGTCATGTCTACTGCTGAAACCACCGGGTCTTTGATGAATCGGCTCTCCTCTAGTTAAAGTCTCCATCCCTCGAGGGTCTTGCTCTACTCTCCTACCACCCAGTTGTGGCTCGCCATGAAATGTAGAACGATCTCCAGGGCGAGACGTTGAAGAATGATATGTCATTGGCTGGCTGTTTGGTCGCGGAGGCATGTTCATGTTGCTACCTCTCATGCCTTGCGAGTCGTGCCGATCGTCCGGATGCTGGGCGATCGGGTTCTGAGAGGGTCTGTGACCGTAATGTTGAGGAGTAGCGTGTCGATGATCAGGCGTTCCATACTGCCCAGCACCTGGTGGTGATCCTGCAGAATTCGCCCGGTGATCTCGATGTTCATACCGTGAGTCGGGGGTCCGAGGACGTCCAAAGGATGTATAGTCATTTGCCGCTGAGCTGACGCGCGGTGACGCATGCGTCGCACTACCATACATCGGAGGTGGTGCCGATGTAGTGATTGGGGACGTGTACTGGTTTGGCATCTGTTCACGAGTAGTCGGCGCTGGGCCTCCAAGTAATGATGAAATGGACATGTTACTTCCAGCAGTGCTAGGTGGTCTATTCAAAGGCGGTGGTAACTCTCGGCTACTTGGAAATCCGACCGGAGGCCCAACAGACACTGAAGGTCCTCGAGGATGTGGTGGTCCATAACCGTGTTGGATGGGTCCTTGGTGTTGTTGTTGTTGCGGCGAAGATGGTGGAGGCATACCTCGTCCTACAGGAGTCGAATGCCCAATCGAGGAAGAGCTCGGGTGCCTTGAATGACCTCCCCCATGCAACGGTGGTCCTTCTTGATAACGCGGTTGAAAGTATTGTCCATCCGAAGTTCTTCGTTGATGATCCGGGTATGAAGGCTGGCCACTCGGTGGATGCGACGACGGGGGATATTGTGAAGGTTGTCCGTTCGGCGCAGGTGGAAACGTAGAACGAGCGTATGGAGAGGCCGTGTTCGTATTCCGCGAGAACGGTAACTGCGGTGGTCGACCTTCCATAACGAGAGGTTTGTTTATTTGTTATGGAGGTTGGGAGCTATTCGAATTCTGCTTAAAAGGTGGAAAAGGTGGAAAGGGTCGAGAGAGTTCTAGGTCCGAACTAAATAAGGAAACCCACAGGGTTAGTGCCGGTAATTGTTATCTCCTCTCAGAAGGCGAAGTTAGTGAATATGCCACTTACGATCTTGAATCCGGGAGGACTGACGAGGGTATCGAACAAGAATTGACTAACAAACAATGAACCCCGCTAATCAAGTACTCGTAGTGAATTCGCAAAGACGTATCTGTTGAGATCTGCGAGTTAAACAGATGAATATTGTGCCACAGATAACGGTGAAAGGGGAATTATGGCGCAGGGACTTTTCGTTGTGGAGGGTGTTCAAAAAGAGGAAGACTTTTGAGGGTATCGTATCCAAAATAAAACGAAATGAAGCCAAATACCAAACAATCCGATATCGATCGCGTTTATGAAAAGTCAGTAGTATATTCATCCAGTGGAATATAAAGCATGTTAATATTGAGTGAATTATAATAGAGATTGAAAATCCGAACAGTAATCTTCCTCTCAAGTGATGATGAAGGATGTTGATATGGACTGGTGAAGTGAAGTTAGATTTAGAAACCCAAGATCTCGGTGTACAAGAATCTTCTTTTCCATGAAGCTTTGATGATGAAAGTCAAACTAGTTTAATCGATTTTAGTTTGAGTTTTAGTTTTAGTTTCCTTTTTTTGATCAATTAGCGTCTTACTCAATTAGTGAATAATGGAGAAAAGCAAGTCTGCAGATACCAGGATCAACTCACTAATGATCACTGTGAGCTAAGCATTGACCATTCCGAAATAGAATAAGCGGGAAATCCCGGGGGGGCCGTTCTAATGTATTCTAATGTATTTCTATGAATCAGTCGACGGGAATTTCCACCTTTTGACTATTTTTTCCATGATATGATGCCTGCTGAGCTCCTGACACCTGTAAGCAAAAGGGAAGCTACGAGGGAGGGCTAGACTTCATTGAGATTAGACTTGAGCTTAAATCCTCCAAATGGGGTAAGAAAAAGAGGCACTAGGATTAAATCAGTTGATTTGTTTATGTTTGTTAGAGTAGGTATCTATCAGAGTAAGTATCTATTAGATTAAGTATCTTTCTATTATCTATCAATCAAGGTAACCTCCTTGGGTAACTTGTGAAGGATATTGCATTTCCTACCCTGGCATCTCCTACCTAGGTCCTCAGACAGGCAGGTATCCCTTCCCATATGTTTCTTGACCGCACATACCCGTAATGGACTACTACTTGACTTGTCAATCTAGATACGTGAGAACAAGCATCAAGAATACTACGTAGACCAAATATATGATTATCAAATCAATCTCCAACCCATCGTGCCAACCAAAACCTAAATCTGCTCCAACATGCAAGCCAAGTACCCGCTCACTATTCCCTTCCAATAAAGCGCGTCATCCATACTCCCCTCATCATTATGTACATGCAGCTCTGAAACACATATCAGCAAACAACACTGCATACATATATATACCTACATATATACATATACACATATCTATACAAACACACAACACAATCCCCCTCATTCATTCTTCCCCTCAAAAAGGAAAAGACATCCCAACCATCCCCCTTTCTTCCCACTTTCCTTACCCGAGCAGTGAATATCTCACATTCACTACTCGCTAATCAGTAGACCAAAGTTGCAACTTGGTCCCTGAATATTCAATGTGTTCGCTAAGGGTCGAGTGAATGTCTTGTGTCCAGCCATGTTCTATGTGTATGCAAAAAGAGGTTCTGAGGATTCCCATTCGAAAAGTTCTGTGTGGGTGAAGAAAGTGAATTTTCATTATGGTGATATGATATCATATCATATCATTTACGAGGTGAACGTTTGACCTCGGGTTTCGGAGTTTAGAGATTAAAGCCGGGAGTTTGGATTTGTATACAGATACAGAATCAAGAAAGGAAAGAAATGAAAATGGTGAATAGAAATAAATATCACCATTATCGTTATCATTATCATCAATCTGGACTTCTTACTACCTACCCAGATACAATACGGACGGAAAATGTGGAAATCCCGATTATGTACCGGTACCTGAACATGCCACGCTTACCCTTGCACACTCATCCGCCCATTCCCATTAAAAATTGAGACCATGATCACAGCTTTCCGAGGTTCCTTAAGTAATTACTAGGGAGATACGCTCGATACAACACTCCGTAGATAGATACCTTATCGCTACCTTATCCGCCAAAATTCAGAGACATTCAATGTGAGACCTTAATCAGCAAGCATCATATCATAAACACTTTTTGGTTTGCTTGTAGGTATATACTCGTACAATTTCAACATTTCCTATTTTCACAATCATACTCGACATGAATGATAGGATTATCATCCAGCGGCAATGAACAGATCTTCCTCATCTACCGGTCTGTCGCTTCCACTTCCCGGCTCCCCAGGATCTTCATGGGCCATGTATCGAGCTAGATTTGCGGCTATTTTTCACGGCGCAGATACGTCGGTTTTGATCGCTTTTTGGTTGTTTGGTATGCGCACAACAGATTGAGTCGCACAATGATTCTTGGGTTGACGCTTCTATAGGTCTTATTAACAATGTTTTGTATGTGATTATTCTGTCGGCAGCGTTGGATTTGGTTGGTAAGTTTGAGTTGCTTCCCCTTTTTGACTTGATGCGCAATCGGAACTTCTACTTGGATACTTTGGATCGCAGGGTATTTTCAGTCACTAACTCTTCATATGACAGGTCCTGATATTCCGAAATCTGTCGTTTTACTCGCAGATGTCCTACCTTCTTTCGTGACTAAACTCGTCGCTCCATATTTCATTCATAAGATTCCTTACTGGATACGCATCATCGTCTTCTGCTCCTTATCATCTGGGGGTATGCTCCTCATAGCATTAACTCCTGACGACAAATCCGTATCGACAAAACTATTTGGTGTGATACTTGCGAGTCTCAGTAGTGGTGGCGGAGAATTAAGTTTCCTGGGTCTCACGCATTACTATGGACATTTCAGTCTGGCAGCATGGGGGAGTGGAACAGGAGGGGCAGGTTTAGCAGGAGCTGGATTATATGTTCTTCTGACAACTATTATTGGACTATCTGTTAAGATCAGTCTTCTAGCTTCTGCTTTCCTGCCTTGCATAATGCTTCTCTCATTCTTCGTTGTACTACCTCAAGGACCATTGAGAAGAGCATCTCTAAGGAAAGATTACAACACTCTCCCTGGAGAAGATTCGCTTAATCAACCTCTCACAAGTTCAGATATCGATGATCTACCACCTGATTCAGCAGCGGCTTCTCTGCTTGCACCTGGTCCTGCCATCGCATCAGAAGCCTACTCCTCACACTCTCCCCGTCCCTCTTCTCCAGGATTGTCACATCATGAAGCGAAATCGACTTTCCTCTATAATCTCCACCGCGCCTCTTCTCTTTTCTTTCCCTACATGCTCCCTCTCCTCCTCGTCTACATAGCCGAATATACCATCAACCAAGGCGTCTCTCCCACTCTCCTCTACCCTACACCTTCCTCAGGAAATCCATTTTCCCATTACCGCTCCTTCTATCCCACATATGGGTTTATCTACCAACTTGGCGTTTTCATTTCACGCTCCTCTACACCTTTTTACCGAATCCATAATCTCTACATACCGTCATTCCTCCAGATTGCAAATCTCTTCCTCCTCATTTCGCAGGCGTTATGGTTCTGGATCCCAAGTGTGTATATCATCTTTGTGGTGATTTTCTGGGAGGGTCTTCTCGGCGGAGCGGTGTATGTAAATACGTTTGCGGAGATTATGGAGAAGGTGGGAGAGGCAGATAGAGAATTTAGTCTGGGAGCGACGAGTGTGAGTGATAGTGGGGGAATTTGTATAGCAGGGTTTGTGGGAATGATTCTGGAGGTTGCTTTGTGCGAGTGGCAGGTTGAGAGGGGGAGGGGGTGGTGTAGGATGACTTAGTGGGGAAAGGGGAGGGGAGATGAGTAGATTGATAGAGGAGAGGAAGAGGGGGATAGAGGATGTGAATGTGGAAGATTATGGAGAGAACTAAACGATGAGGGGGTCACCGGTGTTGGGGATTTTTCGTTTTATATCACGCATGCATACATAGATAGATACCTTTCAATTTGAGATTTTGTTACTCATTTACTGAGTGTTTTATAAGTTCTTCTTGATTTCTATCTTGTTACGTTGTTTCTGCAAACTCCTTACATCTAACCTAATAGAAGTATAGTACTCACTCTGTTACTTGCCTGACATTAAGCTCGTTATCTGTGGTTTATGAGGATTCGCCCGCCCGTTTTTCTTGATTTGAAACTCTGAATTGATTCATTTTTTTCTTCTGATTGTGTAATCCACCTCTCATTCCATTCCATTCACTCCATTCCCTCCATTCAAAGTAAGGTGGTGAGTGAAGTAATATCAAAGCCGCACAAAGACATTATTATCTACCTAGGTAGACAAATAAATCACCTCAACAAAACTGGGCTCGGTGATTTGGATAGGTGTATGTTTGTATATATGTATGGATGGATGTAAAAATTAGTGATTCACTGGGGAGGTATGATGGGTGTACTGGTAGTGTGTTTTGAAGGACTTGAATTGAATTGAGGTTTAGATTTGGAGTGCGAGTGGGTGTGAGTGAATGGATGAATGGATGGATGGATGGATGTGGTGTTATGGATGGCGGTGTTGCTGATTTGAGAGGGGATGAATGAAATGACAAGTGAAGGAGGTGTGAGTTATAGTTGTGATTGAATTTTGTTGTATACAGGATATTGGATTTTGAATCTTGAATCTTGAATCTTGAATTCACCCCCTCTCGGATTTGGGGATTTGAAGCGAGGGGTGAGGGTGAGGATGAGGGGTACAGGGCGGAATGTGGGATGCGGGATGGGGAATGGGGACGATGTTAATGTATAATAGAGATGTACATTTTGATGTCATGAGATTTAAAAAGCAATATTATCGTTTCAATGTACAGAGGCGATGCCGCTGAATTCATAACTTACGCCACAACCGTGTAAATAGGTACAGAATGCTTATCACATGAATCAACAATCAATCACTACCAAAATTTGGGGTCTCAACTGGGATCTTCTTCTTTATTGATGTCAAAACATTGGAATGGTTCGCTAGAAGAGGCGTGGCTATACATAAGCACAATCATACAACACAAACCTCAAACCAAACAAAACATGGGGATAGATTTCTTCTCAATCTCAATTACTAAACATCTAACTGTTATGTTAGTAAAGGCTTAGATGTGACCAAAACTCCAATCCTACATGCTATCCACCTAGAGTTACACCCTCCATATACATTCTCGCCAATCGAAGTATAGTTAAAAAGGGGGATGAGGTAAGATTCTTGAAAAGGACTCCAAAGGTGTGATGTGAGAAACTAATAATAGCTTCTACATCCCTGTGCCTCAGCCTTTAGATCTACAGCCCCAGCCATTCTAGAATATATGGCACCTATCAAAAAAGTCGATAAGCAAATGTGATATGTAACATCCAGATCGATTGCATCCGTGTGTGCGGTGCGGGCGGCGCTGCTTGGACAGATGCGATGAAACGACTATGTTTGATAAATAAAAGGGTAGGTGAGGTAACATAAAGGTAATTGATAATTGTCATCTTATATTTTTCACTTTTGTTCTCCTTTTTTTGTCGTGCTTTTATACTTTCCTTCTCACTCGATCTTTCTTTTCCTCTGTTATTTGTTCGTCGCATTCGAGAATTATCAAAACCCTCATATTTACGATATTTGAAATGCGTTCCACGTTTCTGCTTCTCGCAAGCGCAATTACATGTATGCGATCAGCATGCGAAGCTGCTTATGTACCAGGAGCAGCTTTCGATCGATTCTTTACTATCTGGCTCGAAAATCAAGTGTGTTCTTATCCTCTTCTCCCATTTCCCCTTTATATCCCTCAAACCCCTAACCTTCCTCTAGGACGACTCAAAAGTCGAAGCCAATGCCGACATTCTCAATCTCACCGCACAAGGCATTCTCCTTGAAAATTACTACGGACTAACTCATCCCTCTCAACCAAACTATATCGCATCAGTCGGCGGCGACTTTTTCGGTCTCAATCATGATGAATTTGTACGCATACCGCATAATGTGACGACAGTGGTGGATCTTTTCGAAGATGCGGGAATTACTTGGAAGGGATATTTTGAGGGAATGCCAGGACCTGGATATATGGGAGAGGGAAGTACTGCACAGGATGGAAAGGGATGGGATTATGTTAGGAAACATAAGTGAGTTTATACCCTGAATTGCTTTCAATTGAATGGTCTGCCTCCACGGCAGTGGCCCTCGGAGAGCCAGCGGAGCGTCATTCTCTTTAGGAGAATGGTTCGAAAATCAATGCTGATATGATTGAATAGTCCTTTTGTGAGTTACGATAGTATAAACACAAACGGTACACGACTTCAAAATCTCCTCTCCTTGAACGATTTTTCCACGACCGTCAAAAGGGATCCAGCTTCTTTACCACAATATGCACACATATCCCCCGACATGTTGAATGATGGACATAATACCTCTCTAGCATATGGAGCCAATTGGACACGATCATTTCTCACTCCTCTTCTTCAGAATGAAGCATTTATGAACAATACTCTCATTCTCCTTACTTACGACGAATCCGAAACCTATTCCAAACCAAATCGAATTTATTCCGTACTTTTAGGTGGTGCTGTGCCAGTAGATAAAAAAGGAACTGTTGATACAACAATTTATTCGCATTACAGTATCCTTTCCACCTTACAAAACAATTGGGGTCTCCCTAATTTGGGTCGCTACGATGTTGGTGCTAATGTCTTTGATCTTTGCGCTTCGAAGACAAACTATACAAACATAAACCTCAATATGACGATTCTCAATAACTCTTTATCATACCCCGGATTCTTGAACAACGACCCAGCAAAATGGGCACCAGTCCCTGTTCCAAATCTCCAATTAATAGGCGCAGGCGGAAAGGGTGTAGATGATTACACACATGCCGAATGGGTTAGTGCTAAATCAGAAAATACACCCTATGATGGAAGCGGAGAATTCTTTGATGGTGGAAATGGAGTAACTGATGAGCGAAAACCGATATATGCAACCCAAGGAGCGAATGTGGTAGCTACAGCCACAGTAGCACAGCCATATAGCGCGACTGCGACGCCTACGAGTGCTAGTACAAGCACGATTAGTGCGAGTGCGTCGGCGAGCGCGACGAAGGGGAATGGAGCGGAGAGGAGTAGAAGTGTAGGGATGGGGTGTGGGAAGGAGGTGCTGGGATTGTGGGTTGCGTTGGTTTTTGCGATTGTGGTTTTATAGATTTGATTTGGTGGGGTTGTTAGATGGTTTGGGGGTTATGTATGTATATTAGAGGAGTTTTTTGGTGTATATTTAGGGATGAGTTATGATGGGTAGATACCAATGGGGGAATGGAATTTTAGGTTGATTTTTGAAGGTTGATCTTGAAATCTTGGTTTCTGAATGGTCTTTAAACGGTCTCTAAATCTTGGGTCTTGGAATCTTGATTTTTGAATCTTAATGATTCTCATATCTTTATCGTCGAAGTTCGTAACATGTTTCAGGAATAGAGATTTGTATCTTGTCTTGATTTATTTTGCGGCTCTGTGGTTCTGTGGTTATTGCTAGCGCAAATATCTTCCTTTCGAGATGATTTTTCTCGAATATTGTGAGTTGTCGAAGTTCTGTAGGTCTTTCTTTAGGGGCCCCGGGGGGTTAGCTTTTAGGGCTTTTATCGAGTATCGCTTCTGGAATGGAGACAGAGACGTACTGAGAGTAAGAATCCTTACTGTTTCGATCTTGAGACGACCAGGTAGGTACTCTTGTTCTTATTCTTCTTCTTCTCGGACTTAGTGTAGTAGTGCTATTATTTTCTATAGCTGGGTATTGGTGGTAGTCTGGGGTTTGAATACTCTTCTAGTTGGATTGTATGATTTGTATATTCTTGTGAGTTGAGCTTTATTATTCGTGCGTTCTATTATGAAGTGGGGATATATCTAGGTAGATAGATAGTTTTTGAGTCTTGAGTCTTCTTTTTAATGATTTGTTTATTTGTTTAGTGTTGGGGGGTGTTTAGTATTTAGTAAGAAAATGTAGTTGTGATAAGAAGATATAATTGTAGTCTCAGTAAGACTAGGTACTTAGGTAGTCGCGATAGTTTTTCGTAAATTAGGGAGTATAGTACTGAGTACTAGATTGTTTGTTGCTTGTTTGTAACTCTATAAATTGACTGAGTTTAAGCTTATACGCTTTTTTTTTCGTTTTTTGTCGTGGTTCGTTAGCTTGAGATTCTGATTTCTGAGATTCGAGGATTTGAGTATTCGTATGAGTGTGTATATGTGTAGCTGGTCGCTTATGGTTTATAGCTTATAGCTTGTAGGGTATAGCTCGTAGATAGATAGTATATCGAGTAATCTTCTATAGTTCTTATTGTTTTCAAGTCGTCGACTAGTCTTCTATTGGGAAAATATTTTCCTTGTGATTCGGAATCTTGCTTCTTTTATAATATCTTCGTAATGATATTATTAGATAGTTGGGATTCATAATGTATGAACGTAGGTGAATGACTTCAATTCAATGGCTACTGTATCAAGCTTTAGGCGAATGCGAAAGAGACTAGCTCTTTCAGTAGTGTCTATATAAGGCCTACTACTTTCTGTACATAGCTAGCTCTTTAGACAGAATACAATATAGACATTTAGGACCTA